>VWZX01008789.1:0-10955 GCA_013399015.1 Galbula dea
TGTCTCTGCAACCACAACCAGATCATAACCCCTTGACTGCACATGGATAGAAGCTTGGACTTTCAGAAGAGATTTTTTTTCTTTTCTAATGAGAATAAAAGGAGATGGTTACAATCAGGTGGCAGGAGGACAAGGTGAGAGAAGCATCCTACACAAGTACCTGTATGAGTCCTCTGATGAGCCTTTAAGTGGGAGCTCTTTGTATAAACCTTCCGGCACCCATTAAATTGGCAGCGATGAACCCTCTTCTTGTTTTCTGGGGATCCTTCTGCGCCTGTACTTCCTTGTTCACTGTCACTTTGGCCACCTTTCATCATCCCTGCAGTTGCTGTTGCGACACCCACTTTCACTGAGCTGAGTGAAGTTTTCTTGGCCACCAATTTCAACGTCACCGTGCCATCCACTGCTGAAAGAGTTTGTGAGGTTTTTACAAGGTGGCGGCTGAGCTCTGGAGAGGAAGGGGGTGTTAATGAGGTTACTGCATTGAGTTGGGCCTGGTTGATGGCTGGGTAGCCTTCTGCGGAAGAGCTGGTAGACTGCAAACTGAGGCACGTCTCAGACAGCAGCTTGTCCCGTGAGAGGATAATGTCCATGTTCGTGCTTTTGTCACATGTATTTGTCTCCACTGGTAAAAGGATGGGGTCCAGCTGTTGGATATTGTCCTCTGCATCTGGGGCTGAGGAAGCATGAAGAAAGCAGTCCAAATCCTCCCCAAAGGTCTCAGAGATCTTCCGTGGTTCAGTCTGAAGGTATCTCTCTAACTCCAAGCACGTCTGCAGGAGGAGAAGGGAAAAAGGGAGGGAGAGAAACCGCTGTCAGAGACAGATTACAGCATAGCTCCTACCTGGGGCAGGAGAACAAAGTGGTCCAAAGCCATTTAGAGACAGCGCTCCTGCACACCAGCATGGGAGATAGTCCCGTGTCAGGAGACATGAGGACTTGGCACTTGTTTGACGCTGCTCAGAGACAAGAGTGTGGGAATATCCATGTACAGTAGAGGATACTATGGTAGAAGTGAAGATATGACAGCCAGAAATGTTGTACACTACATTTTGATGAAAATCTGCACAGTGTCCCACAGATATCAGGCCCTTCCCAACTTTAAGTGTAATCTGGCCAACAGTCACTTCCATATGAAACTATCCTAATGGCCACATCACCTAACCATGTACAAACAAAACGCCACCTCTCCAAAGAAATGCTTCCTTTTCCTTCACAAACATTAACTTTCAGTCCAAATCTAACTCAGCAGAATAGGCTGGGGCCCAATCTGTTCTTAAAACAGCACAATTCTGATGCATTGCACTTTAAGATACAAGACAGAGAAAAACTTCCAGTGACAGGACAACTTGTTTAAAAGCATGAGGGAAGGAAAGATACGACAAGAAAAAAAAGGGAATTACTGTTAGTTCTGGACAGTTTTTGGCACATCTGGTCAAACAGGGCCTCGTGTACAGAACACCAGACATGCACACAAACACACACACGCACCTTATTAAAAAAGTTGAAAAAAGGCTGCCACATAAAAACACTTTCTTGCATCTCCACAGCAAGGATCATCAGCATGAGAATGGGGTGAGCCTCCTACTTAATATGAGGTACCTTGAGGTAGTCTCAATAAAGCCTCCAGGCACCATAACGCTGTACAGTGTTCTCCATAACCAACATTATAAACTTTATTGCTTACAGAAAACCGTTTGCTGTAATTTCAGGTCCTTTTACTGTAGTTTATAAGTGCTGTTTTTCATTTCTTGCTGCCTGAAAGGCTAGCTGGTTTAATACCACCACAATAATTTTATAGGACTTGGAGAAAGAGACATTCTAACTCATACTTTAAAGAAACCTCAAAAAACTACTCCTCAGAGAGCATTTCTAGAGATATTAAGAAAGGAATTTTAGGCAAAAATTTTCAGCCTGTAGGAGCTGGCAACTCAACTACGTTTCAACATGAAGAGTCCAGCATCTGATCAAGAAACAAAAGCTTCATATGACTGGAGGAGAGACAGAAACTCCTGCCTTCTAAGTACAAAGGTCCCATCAACAGGCGTGTAAAGAGGCCCAGTTCACAGCTCTTTAGGAGCTGCCAGGTAATTCAAGATTGCTATTTTCAATGTACCCAAGAAGTTGCACTGCTAGTTGCAGATACAGTGTGGTGGGATGACTTCCAGAGTTCACAACAAAACTTGCCAGACAGTTATCTGCTGTTTCTTTTTAAAATAATAGGTGATTATAGACCTGAGCTGTAGAGATAGGCTTTGATAAAAAGTAATAAAACTGCAACATGCAAGTGAGACATGCTATACTTCAGTGTGTAGATTATTTACAGAGGCATGACGCTGTATGTACAATGTGTCTGCACATTGGCTTGGACGTCAGACACTTAGTAGTTAGTGCTTGTCTTAAGCAACCTTTATGTTTTCTTTTTAAATTGCATTTCTGGGAAACTGAGGAACAGCTTCAGCTGGGTATCTGGTCTCTCCCCAGATGAATCCTAACAGGTTTGGGGAGAAATCTTCCAACATGGCCCATAGTCTTTCAGGAATAAACCCCACTACCAGGAGAGGAGATGGTTTTGAATTTCCCGCATCATGTAATTTGGGCTTTCTGGCCCACTTAGCCTTCACCCAGCAGGGTAGAAACAGGTTTAGAGGCCTAATAAATAAAAGGCTTCCAAAGGAAAGAGCAAGCACAATCACAAATTAGTGGTGGAAAGGGAGGGGGATGGAAAAGAGAGACAGGGATTCAAGGCCATTAAGTCCCATGACAGTGACATGAAATTTCAATTGCTGTTCGAGCCAGCTCTGGGCTGCCTGTGGAGGGGAGGAGAACAGGAGGTGCTTCTCCTTTAAGGCATCACTACCCCATGACAACAATAGTGGGCCTGACAGTTTCTTCCAGCTTCCCCATTAATTTTCCATAAAGAGCAGTTTCTCGATGAGCCCTTTTCAGGCAAAGCCTGATGCTTCAGAAACCTGTAATTATTCTTGGCTCCCCCCTACCGCAGCCATTGCACCTGTGCCACTTTCAGACACCAGCTGGTCATGTCTTGCCTTCTGCCTCTGAAATCCAAAACTAGTGGATCAAGCCCATCTCTCCATAGAGGGTGAGAAAAAAACCCAACAACCCAAAGAAACAATATAATGCAGCCCTTTCCATCCCCCCTCAGCCTCTCCACCAAGTCAACAGAGGGGAAAAGCCTAGCAACGCTCAGTCAGAAAAGCCACCCACCTAATCTGCATGGCAGACAAAGCCAGCTCTTCCTTTACCTCCCCCCTTGCCCCTGCGCCCCGACAGGGCCCTACCTGCTGCTGCATTTGCCAGAGCAGGCAACTGCAGGTAGAAACAAAGTGTCTTTCCCCATATGCACTTCCCAGCTCCTGCCAAGTGATGTTCCCTTCTCCTGACCCAAATCACCCAATCAGTGCTGAGGTAGGGTTTTGAAACCAACCAGCTTTCTTCACTTCTGCCTTGACAAAACAATTTTTAGGCCAACTAAGCCCATCTCCTCCTCTTGAGCTCTGACCAGGAGAAACCAGTCAGGTTGAGATCAACAAGGTCGCAACTCCAGCCAGGTAGACCACCAGGAGGAGCAGAAGAGGTCTTTAATCTCCATTCCCATAAAGTTATTTGACAGCAAGTGCATTAAAAATACCATTTTTTGTGGGAGCAGCAGGATATTGACCACGATCCACAGAGATATGAAACCAAACTGCTGGATTCAGATGATGGTGTACTCCTACTTCCACTACCAGCTTGATAGGAAAATGTTCAAAGGATACCTAAGACAGGAGTCAAGCTGGATGTCCATCTTCTCCTTAACCAGTCATGTAAGAGAGGATGAGCTTTGCATAATGGATGTAATACATGTCACACGCAACATCAAAGACCAACTACTCTTTGGTTGCTAGCTTGCAAGCAACTTTGTGGATATTAAACTTTCTTACCCAGTGCCCATAGGATTTAAAGCAATAAAGACTTCAAAAATTCCAATAGGAAGAGGAAGATGGCTCCCTTCAGGAACACAAGAAGAAGATCTGTGAGATTGCTGTTTGCTGTCAAGCTGGTATTGCAGGCTAGGGATAAAAAGTCACCCACTACTTCAACCCATCTGTTTTGATTAACAAGGTTAATTCTCCTTGCTCCTCAATTTAGCCACTTAAAAGAAATAATGGTTCATGACTGACAAATTATAGGATGTGACTTTGTGAGACCTCACATACTTAAAGAAAGCCAGCTAGAAAAGGATGTCAGTCTGTCATGTGGACAATTTCAGCAAGGCCCCAGTCTGATTTTTCACTTTTGGATACAATTGCAAAAAGGCTCACTTTCCCAGCAGAGGCACATTTTCAGCACCTTCAAGAAACACTGTTTCCTGCCCACACACCAGTAACTAAAAATATCTCTTTGCTCCTGACATTAAATCATCTCAGCCTCCTGGGGCATGTATAGCAACAGAATACATGTAAACTTCACATCATGACACTTCTTGTTAGTCCTTCCACGGCTTGCAGTAGCACTGATCCAGGGAAATTCAGTGTTCAGTATGTCTGTCAATTCAGAAAGATATGACCTCTAATCTACCTGTATTCTTACCTCTGAGGATCATTTACTGAAAGTAAAGATTATTTATCAAACACATTAAGTATGCTCACCACTATGAAGTACAATGCAAGATAAACCCAGCATGTGCCTCTGATAGTAAAGATGTGTGATACATGTGTACCATTTTCAGCAGAGCTCAGGACTCACCTAATTCTGCAGCCAGCAGAAATCAAGACAGTTTTGCGACTAACTGCAGCAACAAGACAAACCCCAGGCTTTCCAATCCCTTTCAGTCTTGCACGTACTTGGTTTGGCTTAGAGACCCTAAGCTTTAGGTGCATTCAGCTGTCCAGGTTAAAGTACAACACAAAACATTCAAAATCCTAATATGAAGAAGCTGGAGTCACCACTTATGACGCTGATGTTTGACTTTGTCACTCTCACCTAGGAAGCAACAAGCAGAACGGCTCTAGCAGGGACCACCACCATCAGCAATGTGATAAACCTCAAGGCTGTGCCTACACTGATGTCTCTGTCTCCCCTTTAGACAATGATGTGCCCACAGGCCAGAGGCCTCTGCAGGGGCACAAGGTTGCATCTAGGTTCAGGTCCTGACAGCTCTGGAAAATCTAATTCCAACTGATGACCCAAAATGAACCCTCAGTTCCCAGAGTATAAATTTAGAATTGATCCAATGAGTTGCAAAGAACTGGTCTAGATTGGCAACCATGTTGTGTATCAGAATTTGACCCATTCATTCAGGCTCTTGAAAAATCATAGGTCACTTCAGAAGCACTTGCCTATGCTGTGAAGTCTTCACAGCACTCAAACTCCTGAGCATTTTGCTCTGTTAAAGACAAGGCAAAGCAGCAAGAGAAATGTTCTCCCAAGGGTTAAACAAAGCCCGAACACTTAGAATGATTTAAGGACAGAAAGTCAGGGAAGACACCTTATCAACGTATTCACTGGGTTCTTCTGTTTTATTGATGCTGAAGTATTTTATAACATCTTGATTTCAAATTTTTCCAGCAGATCATGGGAAGTTCCTATCTGGAAGTGCTAGTTTCTTCTTTAAGTGGCATTTTACTGCAGGTATAATTGGACATCAAGCACTGATCTTGGAAGTTCTCCAAAACCTAATTAAGAAGTTAGATACTTAGATCAGGCTGTGACACAGAACAAAAATGTCAAATGTGATTGACAAGCAAGTCTGATTTAACAGCTCTGTTTACAATACTTGAAAGGATTCTCTTTCCAGCATAATTTATATGAGCAAAGCAGAATTATACATGCAATACTGAAGGTCAAATTTCAACCTCCATTATGACCCAATTGCCTTCCACTGACATGTAAAAAAGGGGCTTCACCTCTAACTTTAAATAATTGTGAAAGTCTCAAGACTGCAAAGGAAGAGAAAGCAACCTGAAGGCAACCCAAAACAAGAACTCTTAAGGTTAGTGCCACCACAGTTCACTCAAGGTCTGAGCAAAGAGCAGCACCAGGTCCACTGCCCAGTGCCAGTATTTCACTCTTCAATAGAATGGCAAAAGCTTTGAGCTACCGTGGCGCTTGCCTTGCTTATGCCCAGAGGCAGATACCAAACTGGATGCTGTGGGGCAGCCATGAAGTTCCAAGGATTAAGAGATTCCAAACTGACTTGCCTTCCCTGAAATGCCATGCTACTTTTGTCCTTAATCCTAAAACAAGGTTTGAAAGGTGCATCTTCTTCCCATTGCCAAAAGCCTTCATTGCTTCCTGAACAACAACAAAGCACAATACTCCTGCCCATCTATTCCAAGACTGTCATCTGTTCCACCCAGCTGCCAAAACCTCCAGCTTTTCCTCTTGGCAACCTCTACTGGGCAGTTGCTAATTGTTAAAACACTGCACATCAGAAGCTTAACATTTGGGACAGCATAAAATAAACAGAATTTTAGTATTAAAATAAGTAGTTTTGCAAAATACACTTGGGAAAATGGGAAAATCACAGTCTGAAATGAATGACTAGTAAGAAAAAATTTCAGGTGACAGCAAGTAATTTCTATTGCAAAGTGTTTAAATCAAAACTCCTAGTCACGTGGCAGCACACGTTGCCTACATGCTATATAGTTCACTGAAAAAAAAAAAGACAGCTAACCCCACTTCTCAGGTACAACAATAAGAAACTTAATGACAGCTAATTCGTGGTAAATATCTGCATGTATGTTCTTAATCCCTTGTATATATGAAGATAATCAAGTTAACTGTATGCTCAACAAACAGGCTTTTGCTAAGAGCAAAAAGCAGGAGCATACATAGTCACCAAAGATCATATGATATGCAAGGACTTCTTTTCCTGTAGTAACTTCAACATACTCCTGAGCCATCAGGCTAGTCTGCTCTAACACTGGCTGAATGAGTCTCAGCAGCCACTAGATCCTGCAAAGAACAAGTTTATTAAGTCTGGACTATGCTACATACAACTCAAACCTCTGTTCGCAAATTTCTTCAATATAGTGATGGTCTGTGGCCATTTTCCCCCTTGGTTTCAGACAAAAAAAAGAACATTTAAGGAAATATATCTAGCCAAACCAGCCCATTCACTGTTATTCATTCACAACAGCACTCTCAATGAATAATCTCCTGCCATGACCCAGATAGCTTTCCCCCTGGATGTTCTCCCACAGCATTTTTCTTCAGAGCATAAAAGATGCTGAAATCAGGAGCCTCAATGACATCCAATGAAGACATATTTTAATGTAAAATGTTCTGTCTATTTACTTAAAGGAAATTAATACTTTCATATAAACAGAAGCCCTCTTCCTGTTGCTCTAGGGCATGATGTAATGAGGGTTATGAAAGATTTTGATCAGACTGTAATGCTCAAAGGATAAAAACCAATTTTGCCGTAAATTAGCAATTTTAACTAGGATAAATGAGTGGTAAAACAAGTGTCTCAGACAAAAAGTCTGAACTTATATCTCTAACCAAGGAGTAAAAATCAAGATTTGTTCCCAAACTTAGTGATAATGAAATAAATCTTATCTAACAAATACTCTTTTAAATGGACAAGCCAAAGTTTTTCACCAAAATCTGTGGTATCTGGGCTCCAAGCACAGAGAATTTCAGTGCACTAATTGTAACCTATTGAACAAAGGACTACAGCTAAGCATGGCTGAATTTGTTAGGTATACAGATTAAAAAAAGGGATGAAAGAAATCTGCGAACACCAAACCAGGGCTTTGGAGGGCTTTTGTTGTTTTTTGACTGTTTTATAAAGATAGAAAAAATATCTGCAACCAGTCACAACAAAAAAATATCATCAATGTCAGCAAAGGATTAAGGATAGCCAAATCAAGAATTCAAAAGTGCAGGCAGCCCATTGTACTTGATTCAAAATATGATAAAAAAGCATGTGTGCTTGTACACCAGCACATGTCCTGCATGCTGCTATGCAGTCCAGATGGCAAGCACCCATACAGTGACCATTTGAGAAATTACATATATGTAATGTATGCTTCATAATCTTCCTGAAGAGGTCATTTATTTGTATAATAACCTTGAGCTGGCTAGTGGCCCTCACTGCAAGCTTTTCTCCAAACTTCATCCACTGTGTATTTAACCTGTTGCTGTCTGGTTTGGAAGCAGCTTTAATTTAGCATTATAAATAGATAGTCTAGAGCACCTCTCCTATGAAGATGGGCTGAAAGAGTTGGCGTTGTTGAGACTGGAGAACAGGAAGATGTTACTGTGGCCTTCCAATACTTAAATGGAGCTTACAGAAAAGAGGAAGGGAGACTTTTTACACGGGCAGATAGTGATAGGACAAGGGGGGCCAGTTTTAAACTTAAAGAGGGGAGATTTAGACGAGATGTTAGGGAAAAATTCTTTACTCATAGGGTGGTAAGGCACAGGGACAGGTTGCCCAGAGAAGTTTTGGATGCCCCATCCCTGGAAGTGTTCAAAGTCAGGTTGGATGGGGCCCTGGGTAACCTGATCTAGTGGGTGGCATTCCTGCCCATGGCAAGGGGGTTGGAACTAGACGGTCTTTAAAGTTCCTTCCAAACCAAGGCTTTCTATGACACAGCAAAAAGGCACAATTAGTAGCTCATTGGATTGCTAGTCCTAGCTTTTACTAAAATCAAAGGATAGGGTTCAAAGCATGGCCCATAGCATGGTAAAACTTCTCAAAGAAAATGGATATGCAAGAGCAAATGCTAATGGATGTGGAATGTACAAGGCAGAGCAATATTTTAGGTCCTGATCCTCAATTTAGATTCATCCTTGCGAAGTATCACAGTGGGGCTACAGAGCAGAATTGTATTCCTTGTAATTACTTTGCATAGGATCATGAATGAAAAAACGTTAGAGATGTTTCATTAACATCCAGAGATAGCATAACACGTCCATCTCAGCAGCCGACACAAATGGATACAGCAGTTGTGTTCACGCACTCTCAGGCACGAGCATATTTGTAAGCACAATTCTTCACAATTAGCTTATTAAATTAAAGCTGGAGAAGAGATGTGATCAATACACTCAATATATGGTACACTTCATAAGAGTCCTGGGTTGTGAGTCATCTCTTCTGCTCTGACCTAAAACCATATTAAACAGCAGGATACATAACATTGAATTCCTAACCCAAAAACGTGCAATTCCTCATCTTGACTTTGCACTATCAACATTTTTGCACTGGCACTACTGTATCTACTGTGTACATGATGCCCATTCACTATCACATCTCACGGCTCAGAAAATCTTTTGCATGTTCACTTTTGTATTATTTTTGGCTGCGGGGAGGAAGAGGTGGAGACCTGTCTGTGAAACAGGAAGCAGGAGGAAGGAAGGGAATGTATTGTAGAATAAGGGCAGAACAAAAAACAATAAAAGAGCATTTATACCATTTCTAAACGATAATAAACATATAGGACCAAAGCCTGCCTCCAGCCATGCGGGGAGCAGTGGGCTACTTGGCTGAAGTTTGAATTTTAACATGAGTGCAGTAACTGCCCAAGCACATTTACAAAAAGTAATTTGCTTCTTTTAATTTGATTTTTTTTTTAATCATTTGTGCAATCTGTTATCTTAGAAGAGCAAAAAGATATATGTGTTACTGTGATAAATATGCCAGTCTGGGCAAGGAAAAGAGAAGACAACAACCTGAGTTTCACCATTGCACCCAGAAAAAAACCTCAAACTGGAAACAAAGCAATGGGAAGTGCAACCAGATTCTCAGCTGGGGTAAATCATCACAAAGCAGTCCTGATTTCAAGGTTCCTGTTTACATCAGCTGAGGACCTTGCCAACACTCAAACTCCATGAAATTCTGCTCTTGATTAGCACCATTTAACTCTGTGGCTTACATGAAACAGCATTTTACAGGTTCTTTGATGGCCAGAGATGGTTATTTTACATTACAAATCTTGTCTACTTCATGAGGAACAATGCGACCCAAATGGGAAAACAGGAAGAACTTAAAAAAACCACCAACTTCAGACATCCTGATACTTGGATTTGTTTTTCTTTTCCTTTTTTCTTTTTTTGTAACATTTGGGCAGCCAATGTGGAGATATTCACAGACTGGTTTCTGCCATTTTAGGCCAGAGTTTTCATCATCTGTGCACAGAAACACAGCATTCATGCTGGAACACCCCACTGCAGGTAAACTTGCCTCTTACTCAAACACCAGGTGCCCTACAAAGGATGTTCCATAACACCCAAAGGTGTTTCTACACTTATTTTCTATCCTATACTGCTCTGCCAAGGCTCTTATTCCAAAACTCTAGCCACTAGGCATTCTGATCAGCCTCAGTTCTCATAGGTATTGCACTTGGGCTGCTACACACCTTGACAAAAGCAGCATACAAGCAATTAGCTATAGCATATTGGTAAAGCGCCTGCCAGTATTGGCCCAACTGCTCAGCACCCACAGGTATCTGAGGAGACGTGCATCCCAAGAATGCATTAGGTCAAGCAAAAAGGAGATCTGGCTGGGTCTTTTGTGGATATTGAGCTGTCAGACCTGGACTGCTCGCTATGAAAAGGATCACAGAATCACAGAATATTAGTAGTTGGAAGGGACCTTGAAAGATCATCAAGTTCAAGCCCCCTGCCGCAGCAGGATTCCTTAGACCAGGTCACACAGAAATGCGTCCAGACGGGTTTTGAATACCTCCATAGAAGGAGACTCCACAACCTCTCTGGGCAGTCTGTTCCACTGCTCTGGCACCTGAACTGGCAAAAAATTCCTACGTGCATTCACACGGAATCTCCTATGCTTCAGCTTACAGCCATTGCCTCTTGTCCTGTCACTGGGCTTCACTGAGAAGAGCCTGACCCCATCCTCCCAACACACACCCTTCACATATTTAAAAGCAGAGATNCGTGGCCTCATCAGGGTAGAGTAAAGAAGAAGAAGAACCTCTCTTGAC
>VWZX01008800.1:0-16393 GCA_013399015.1 Galbula dea
TTTCAGCTAGGTCGATCCACCATTTTTTCTGGATGTCTGGATGTTTAACATAGCTATGATAATGAAAAAAGGGCAGAAACACAGGTAACCTCCTTTTCAGAAGTGTGTAGCACTTGAATATAACACACAGGAGTCACAGTGGCCCTGTTCATTTCAAGATAGATATAACCAAAGCCACTGAACACACATCCAAAAGTGTCATACCAGAAGGGAATTACTGAGTTTTATGAATCCTAATTCTGGTGATTATGAGTAACTATGCACTTGAAATGAGTGCCAGAATGGTTATTTAGTTTCAGCTCAAAGAAAGGTGAAGGTAGCTGGTAGCTGAGTACCTTGGCTAGAACCACTACTAGCAAAGTTCAACAGTAGCAACTACGGTTTGGGAAAGGCCAGAGAATATCCATAACAGCTTTATGGTTCTGCTATCTGCTTTTGTACCAGCAATCTATCAAAGACTGGCTGCAGCCTACAATTTTTCAGCTAAAGTAGTGTGTCTGCTACTCTTCAGCCTGCCTAGACTCCAGTGTCTCCAGTAAAGACTTGAGTCCATTTCATCACAAGTTCCCTGGAAGTGCTGGCTGGTGCTGTGCCTAACATTCCTCAGGATTTTCTTTTGTCCTCCCTATGTCTGCCACTGTCATATCCAGATTACTTCCTTTGTTAGCTGGTTTATGTGAAGTTTCTGCTCTGGCTCAGGGAAGGCTTTGTGCAAGAAAGCTAAAGAACAAATCCTATGAGAAGCAGCTAAGGGATGTAGGGTTGTTCAGTCTGGAGAAAAGGAGGTTCAGGGGAGACCTTATTACTCTACCTCAGAGTAGGTAGAAGCTCAGTCTCTTCTCCCAGGTAACAAGTGATAGGACACAGGAAGAAGTCTCGAGTTGTGCCAAGGGAAGTATAGATTGGACATTAAGAAGAAGTCCTTCACCATCAAGCATTGGAACAGGCTTCCCAGGGAAATGGTTGAGCCACCATCCCTGGAGGTATTTTTGTGTAGAAAAAGTGCTGCTTACACTCGATGATTTTAAAGGTCTTTTACAACCTAAATGATTCTGTGAATCAGAATGTCTCTGAGGATAGACAATGTGAACAACTGTTTCTAGCATGGCAGGTGGCTTTCAGTTTTATTAAGCAAGGTGGTGCTTCCACTGTAGAAATAGAATACATATGGGCATAAGATACTAGGGGAACCACATTGGCATGGAATTGTTTTAGCAGCAGTCTGTAAACAGTGCTCAGAAGTGACTGACGTAAGCTGTCCTGAGTTTTATTACCTACATTCATACAGATCCCATCAATGCAATACCAGGACACAGTTAATGTCATTCAGGCAGTAACCACGCTGTGCCATTGAGAGAGAGGAAAAGGCAAACCAAGAGCCTGTGACACAGAGTTAAGAGCTTTGAGACAAGTATCTTCTGTAAGGAGAGGGCTTTAATGAAGTTCTTCCTTAATTTACAATTGCTGTAGCAGTAACTGGGGTTTACTGAAATAGACAGAATGCCTCTGTGGTCTCTGCTTTCAGGAGGACTGCTGAAGTGCACATGCCATTGTGTCACAGAGATGGCTTTTAAGGTTGCCAGAGTATCCAAAGGCTTAGGTTTTTAGGGGATTTGTAGGTATTCTGTAGTTATTATTCCATTTGGTAGATAATTCAGAGTGAAATAACCTTCTGAAATAATCTGGTCGCTTCAATCTCTTATTCCAGGCTGAGTACCTGTTTATCTTGTCTCTGCAACACTGTTGGAATTTAAGTGCTGTCTAGCTACACTTTCTTAAGTTTTTTTAAAAAATAAAATAAAAACCCATCTCCATGCTCATAGTACATTAAAGTCTGCAAGAAAAAACATCTGCTCTGGATACCAGAAAAAATAGGTATGTACTAACTTTGTTTTTTGCATGAGATCATACTAGAGTGAATATTATATTCCTTTCTCTGTAAATATAAAATGCTAAGACACTGTAACCCTGCATTATAATACCCCATGCTATTAATCACTCTGCTTATGTGCCTCCAAACATACAGTTAGATGTCTAAGCTTTTACAATGTCTACATTCTCACTAATGCTAACAGGGGTCATCTAAACCTGTATTGACCGGGAAAAGAGAAGAAAAAAAATATTTAAAAAATGCCTTGGCTTTTATGGTCCTGAGCCTTCATATTTGCAATTCACTCTTAACAAAACACATATCATAGCTAAGAATGCCATCTTTATTGGTGACTTGGATGAGGGGATAGAGTGCACCCTTAGTAAGTTTGCAGATGACACTAAGCTGGGTGGAAGTGTCGATCTGCTTGAGGGTAGGCAGTTTCTGCAGAGGGACCTAGATAGGCTGGATCAATGGGCAGAGGCCAATGGTATGAGTTTTAATAAGGCTAAATGTAGAGTCCTGCCTTTTGGTCGTAATAACCCCCAGCAGCGCTACCGGCTCGGGAAGGAGTGGCTGGAGAGCTCCCCAGCAGAGAAGGACCTGGGGGTGCTGATTGACAGCCGGCTGAACATGAGCCAGCAGTGTGCCCAGGTGGCTAAGAAGGCCAATGGCATCCTGGCTTGTATCAGGAATAGTGTGACCAGCAGGAGCAGGGAAGTGATCTTGCCACTGTACTCGGCACTGGTGAGGCCACACCTTCAGTACTGTGTGCAGTTTTGGGCACCACAGTATAGGAAGGACATTGAGGTATTAGAGAGGATGCAGAGAAGGGCAACTAAGCTAATCAGGGGTCTGGAGAACAGGCCTTATGAGAGGAGGCTTAGGGAGCTGGGGTTGTTTAGCCTTGAGAAGAGGAGGCTGAGGGGAGACCTTATCGCTCTCTTCAGCTACTTGAAAGGCCATTCTAGGGAGGCGGGTGTTGGCCTCTTCTCCCTTGTGACTAGTGACAGGACTAGAGGGAATGGGCTTAAGCTGTGCCAGGGTAGGTTTAGATTAGATATTAGGAAGAATTTCTTTACTGAAAGAGTGGTGAGATATTGGAATAGGCTGCCCAGGGAGGTGGTGGAGTCACCATCCCTGGAGGTTTTTAAGAAGAGGATAGATGTGTTTCTTCAGGGGATGATTTAGGGGTAAGAGTAGTGTAGGGCTATCAGTTGGACTAGATGATCTTGAGGGTCCTTTCCAACCGTAATGATTCTGTGATTCTGTGATTCTGTGAATACTGAAGCTAATGACACTACTAAAACCACCTGAACAATACTATCACATGTGAAATAGTTTACATGTGTATTAGTAGAGATATGCTTCTGCAGTTATTATACATGTGTATAAGCACATAGTTTTTTAAAATTCCTGAAGATGTTAGGCAGTTGGACTAGATGATCTTTGTAGGTCCTTTCCAGCTGAACTAAAAATCCTCATAAAAGAATCACAAATACAAACAATACAAAACTGTTGTGGTTGGGCGGGGGCTTTGCTGACCCCTACCCACAGCAGAAACCTTATTACCCCTGTTTCCCCCCAATCTGGATGAGATAGGGGACAATAAGGGCAGAGAGGCTTCTGGATTGGAAGCGAAAAACTAGAACTACTTTAATAATAGTAACAATAATAAATGAAACATATATAAACATATATAGGACCTAAATACCGAACCGTCCCAGTGCCAGCTCCCAGTTTCTCTCCGTCCTGGTATTAGCTCACTTGTGCAGCTCCCAGCAGAAGCCCACAACAGCTTCACGTGCTCCCCCTCTTAGCTCTCAGCTCAAGCAGCTCCCAGCAGCCAAACCACGCCGTTCCCCTTCCCAGCACAGACCAGAATCCCAGCCCCCCACCCAGAGTCCCTACTTAAGATTCAGGAATTTCAGGTTTCTTAAAGGGGCAGTTCAGTTTAGCAGGTGGCCCTGGCAAGGTGGGGGCGGGGGGGAGAATGCTGATACTGAATATCATGTATATGGGATGGAATAGCTTTTAGAAAATAAAGTCACTGAACAGAATTAATTCTGTTCTACCCAAACCAGGACATTTCTACCCAAACCATAACAAAAACCTACATTGAAATGCAGGTTGGTTCCTGCCAGTCCTGATACAGAGAGGTATAAATAGAGAGTAAATACAAATAAGGAAAATGAATAAAACAGGTTTTGTTATGGAGCCTCACAGAGTCAGTTAAGTGGGGCATATGCAATTTCTCTGAGATCTTGTAAGCATGCCTGCTCTAGAACTCATACTGCCTAATATGCATAGAAATATTTGTGTGAATGTGAATTGTCCTTCATTTTTAAAGAGAGAATTTTAACAGATGTCTGTCTAAGGAGTCTCCAGTGCTTACAGTACAGTCCATCAATTTCTTTTTGTATCTGGGAAAGACCAACCCCATGGATCAGTATAGGCTGGGAACTGTCCTGTTGGAGAGCAGTGAAGGGGAAAGGGACCTGGGGGTCCTGGTAGATGGAAAGATGACCATGAGACAGCACTGTGCTGTTGTGGCCAGGAGGGCCAATGGGATTCTGGGGTGTATTAGAAGGGATGTGGTTAGTAGAACAAAAGAGATTCTTCTCCCTCTTTACTCTACCCTAGTGAGGCAACATCTGGAATATTGTGTCCAGTTCTGGGCCCCTCAGTTGAAGAAGGATAGGGAACTGCTGGGAAGAGACCAGCACAATGCCACAAAGGTGATGAAGGGAGTGGAAAATCTTCCTTCTGAGGAAAGGCTGAGGGAGCTGGGTCTCTTGAGCTTGGAGAAGAGGAGAATAAGGGGTGACCTCATCTATGCTTTTAAATATGTGAAGGGTGGGTGTCAGGAGGATGGGGTCAGGCTCTTCTCAGTGAAGCCCAGTGACAAGACAAGAGGCAATGGTTGTAAGCTGAAGCACAGGAGGTTCCGTGTGAATACACGTAGAAATTTTTTCCCAGTTCAGGTGCCAGAGCACTGGAACAGACTGCCCAGAGAGGTTGTGGAGTCTCCTTCTCTGGAGGTATTCAAAACCCATCTGGATGCATTTCTGTGTGACCTGGTCTAGGGAATCCTGTTGTGGCAGGGGGGTTGGACTAGATGATCTTTGGGTGTCCTTTCCAACTCCTAACATTCTGTGATTCTGTGATTCTTTGAAAATAGTTTTAATAAAATGCTCCCTTAATGTAGAGATTACAATAAACTGGGTCTTCTACAATGATTGCAAGCCATTAATACCTCCAGAGTTCATGGGTAAGAAGCTGTTGTAAACTGGAAAACCAGTTTAGACTCTGCACTGTGGAGTTATATGGTGGAGTCACATGGAGAGCATATTTAGGAAGACCCTTTTATCCTTTATATTCCAATGACTCCTCCCCTGTGCAAGCTTTGGAAGGATGCATGACTGAACTATCTCTTCAGGTCCTGAAGTTCAACAAATATCCTATTGCATACATTGGGGTTGGACTAGATGACCTCTAAGGCCCCTCCCAACCCTGATAATTCTATGGTTCTATGATTGTGAAATGTATATGCCACTACATCTTATAATAGAACATGAATGGACTTCTGTGTTAATGCAGATAAATGTAGGAAGAAATAGCCTTAATTTAATGCAAGTACACCCTCCAGTACTAATAATGATCATAGAATCATAGAATCATCTGGGTTGGAAGGGGCTTCAGAGATCATCTAGTTCACCTCCCCTACAGTGAGCAGGAACATCCCCAACTAAATCAGGTTGCTGAGAACCTTGTCTAGCCTCACTTTGAATGCCTCCAAGGACGGGCCCTCAACCATCTCCCTGGGCAACCTGTTCCAGTGTTCCACTACCCTCATGGTAAGGAACTTTTTCCTAATATCTAATCTACATCTACTCTTCTCTAATTTAAAACCATTACCCCTTGTCCTTTCACTACAGGCCTTTGTAAGGAGGCACTCTCCAGCCTTTTTGTAAGTCCCCCTCAGGTACTGGAAGGTGACTATTGGGTCCCCCCGAAGCCTTCTCTTTTCCAGGCTGAACAATCCCAGCTCCCTCAGCCTGTCTTCGTAGGGGAGGTGTTCCAGCCCTCTGATCTTTTTCGTAGTCCTCCTCTGGACCCGCTTTATCTGGTCCATGTCCTTTCTGTGTTGAGGGCTCCAGAGCTCCACAGTACTCCAGATGAGGTCTCACCAGAGCAAAGTGCCAGAACCACCTCTCTCAATCTGCTGGTCATGCTTCTTTTGATGCAGCCCAGGATGCAATTTGCCTTCCGGGCTGCCAGTGCACACTGCTTGCTCATGCCCAGCTTCTCGTCCACCAACACCCCCAAGTCCTTTTCTGCAGGGCTGATGGTGCACTCAATCTTGCTGTCAATATCATTTATAAAAATATTAAATAGTACAGGTCCCAGTATGGACCCCTGAGGGACACCACCTGTCACAAATCCCCATCTGGACTTCGAGCCATTGACCACTACCCTCTGGATGCGACCATCCAGCCAATTCCTTATCCACTGAACAGTCCACTCGTCAAATCCATAGTTCTCTAACTTGGCCAGTAAAATGTTGTGGGGGACCGTGTCAAAGGCCTTACAGAAATCCAGATAGATCACATCCACAGGTTGTCCCTTGTCCACTGAGGCAGTCACATGATTATAGAAAGCCACTAGGTTTGTCAGGCAGGATTTGCCCTTAGTGAAGCCATGGTGGCTGTCTCTGATCATCTGCCTGTCCTTCTAGGAGAATCTGCTCCATGATCTTCCTAGGCACAGAGGTGAGGCTGATGGGTCAGTAGTTACCTGGGTCCTCCTTTCTACCATTTCTGAAGATAGGAGTAACATGCCCCTTCTTCCAGTCACTAGGGAAATGATACCTATTGTCAGCTTCATTTACACAGCACTATTTTTCTATGATGAATAAAGGCATAACAATCTAAAGTAAAACACTTAATAGTGCTTTATGTAGATGGATAACCATAATTTTCTGTTCCTAACTTCAAGGCTTTTCACTCTTTTATTTGGCTAGCTTTGATCAAATGGAGAGCTTCTCTGGGGTGGTAGACACTTGCTGGAAATTCTGCTGAAGAGCTTATCAGATCTAAAAATCAGGTCTTACACTGGTCACAGTGACTAGAGAACGCTCCTGATGACTAGAACAATATTGTGCTTGGAGTGGAAGCCTTGAAATATCTTCCTGAGTGCCCTGAGACTAAACACTTAGCAAGAAGTGCCTGACTGGAAGGTTTATCCTACAGTTCCGTGAAAATTTTGCCTGTGTGAAGATAGTAGGAATTTGAACAGGATGACTGTGGTGAAATAACAAATTATATGATCAATCTATTTCACCAAGTGTGGGGTTTCTGGAGGAAAATGGATGTAGCTGTGAGCAATCTTGGACATTGTCTGACAGGATTCTGTTCTCATGGGAAGGCATGCTGTTTGGGACACTTACATGAGAAAGCCTGCAGACTTGGACTCTGTACTGTGTGAAAGTATGCTGGGGAGAGCAGACTCAAGGACAGCATGTTTGTGCAGTTCCAGATCAAGGAGATTAACGGCCTTGCCACCTGCAACAACAAGAACCTGACAGGAAGAGTCAGAGATAGAGATTGATGCCTTGTGGTCAGTAGGTCTTAGCAAATCATATGTAATGTTTAGGCAAGTGGACGATGCATGTAACCAATTGTAATTTGAGCTATCACGTGTCACGTTTGTAGAAAATGTATTTAAGCAGAGTGTGTGCTTAATAAAATTGACTCATTGCCGTGTTCACATTGAATCGAGAGCGGAGTCCGGGACTTCCACATCGTCGACAACCAAGGAAGCTTACTGAAGTAGAGACTAAGTATTGTCACAAACTCACTGTCCTGTATGGTCCTAATAGATTCATTCAAGCATCAGAGATTTTAGTACTTGATTTTATGTTATAGGAAATCACAGAATCACAGAATAGCTAGAGTTGGAAGGGACCCATTAGGATCATCTAGTCCAACTCCTGTTTAGGCACAGGACAATCCCATAGTCACACCATGTGCCTAAGTGCCTTGTCCAAATGCTTCTTAAATTCCATGAGAGTAGGGGCCATGACAGCCTCCCTGGGGAGCCTGTTCCAATGCTCCACCACCCTCTGGGTAAAGAAGCTCCTATGAATATTCAATCTAAATTTCCCCTGGCACAGCTTCATGCCATTCCCCTGGGTCCTGTCACTATCCACCAGAGAGAAGAGGTCAGTACCCACCCCTCCCTCCCTGGTGAGGAAGATTATAGACAGCTATGAGGTCTCCCCTAAGTCTCCTTTTGTCCAGGCTGAACAGACCAAGTGCTTTCAGCCTTTCCACATGAGACTTCCCCTCCATTCCCTTCACCATCCTTGTGGCCCTCCTCTGGACACTCTCCAACAACCTCATGTCCTTCTTGTACTGTGGCACCCAAAACTGGACACAATACTCCAGGTGAGGCCGCACCAGAGCCGAGTAGAGTGGGATCAGCACTTCCCTCAATTGGCTAGCAGTGGAGTGCTTGATGCACCCCAGAATCCTGTTGGCCCTTGTAGCTGCCACTGCACACTGCTGGCTCATATTCAACCTATTATCTACCAGAACTCCCAGATCCCTCTCTACAGTGCTGCTTTCCAGCCTCACATCCCCCAGTTGGTATGTTGTTTTTGGGTTGGCCCTATCCAAGTGCAGAACCCGGCACTTGTCCTTATTAAATTTCATCTGGTTTATGGCAGCCCAGTCCTCTAATCTATTCAGATCCCTCTGAAGTGCCTCTCTGCCCTCACTAGAGTCAACAGCACTTCCCAATTTAGCATCATCCACAAATTTATTTATTATACATTCCAGTCCTAAGTCCAAGTCATTTATAAAGATATTAAACAGGACTGGCCCCAAGATGGATCCCTGTGGGACCCCACTCGTCACTTGTCACCACCCTGACATAGCTTCATTTACCAAAACCCTCTGAGCCTAACCCCTAAGCCAGTTGTTCACCCAAAATGAATGGGAAGATGCTTCAATTTGAATTGACTTGTCCCACCAAAGCTGGTCCAGATGGCAAAAGTGCTACCTGGCTTTGTTTGAGGTAGTCTTGGGGAGCAAACAAAACCTCGTGCTCAGTTTGTGCTGGCTTACTGCTTAGTTCCATTTCCAGATGAGGACCAGCAGCTCTTGCAGGTAGCTTCATGGTCAGACTCATCAGGGCTTTCTGGGTGAACTCCATGCTGGTGTAGTCACTCAGGAGTGGTACTGGTACTGTAATGGAAATTATTTCTTCTTCATTTGTTGCAGCTTCTTCAGGAATTTCTTCATGTCTTAGGTTTATGTCTGTGTTGTTGCTAGGTTCTTCTGACTGGCAAGTGTCACATTTACTGTCTTCTCCAGCATCTCTGAAGAGATCTGTCTTCAAGGAAGCTTTTATCTCATGCTCAATAACATGAAGGCTGGTGGTATCATTGTCTGACAGGGCCTGAACCAGTGACCTTGAAATAGGTTTCCAATTAGCCTACAAGACAAAACAAGGATAAAGAGTAATTATAGTATTATACTTTTTTAAAAGTGTGATCAGCAGTTTGCTGAAATAAATAACAAAAAAAAATAAAGCTAGGAGACAGGCAGTCTGGTCCTGCCTATATAATATGCTAACATCCATTTTGTCTCCTCTTTATTGGTTTTAGAAACATGAATAAAAATATTTATTTATCTAGTTCAAAGTACCATCTTCTCCTCTCCTATAGTATTTAAGCAAAGTTTTTCTTGCTTTTGTGTATGCTAGTAGTGATAAAATGTAGGCTTCACAACATGCTATTCTAAGGCCACAGCTTTCAAAAAGTTTAACAAATGTGTTCCTGCAAAAAGGCAGCATCTTGAATTGAACGGCAGACAAACAAGCTTTAGCTATCAGCTGCTGCAAGCAGTGTGTTATTCAAGTTAATGCCATGTTGTGATAAAGTATTCCTTGGGTTACAAGTTTTTACAAATTCTGAATGATTAATGGAGAACAGTTTTTGACAAGAAGCATCCTCATTTTCTACTTAGATTGTTCTGCTGGATTTGCCCACATTGTTGGGTTTTTGTGGGTTTTTTGTTTGTTTGTTTGGGTTTGTTGTTGTTTTTCTTTAAAATTATGGCTAGGTTGGTATGTTCTCTGGCATAACTGTGAGTTAGGGAGTTTTGTGGAGGTTTTTTTCCTTCATTTTTTCCCCCCCTCCTCAGTTGCTCTGAATTTGTTGTCCTGGTTTGGGTTAGAACAGATCTAATTCTGTTTGATGATTTTACTTTTCAATTAAAGCTCCTCTGAGAAACTGCACTTTCTGTAATTAACAACATATTTTTGCAGACACTGCCTGATTCCAGCAGTAATAAGACCTAATGTTCAGATTTACTACCAGGCATTGGTATGCAAAGCAAGGTCACTGCTAAACCTTGTGTCTCATGTTGGGGGTGCAGGGTAAAAGCTGCACCTTCAGGGAGAAGCGGACAGGACAGGTGACCCTAAACTGACCAACTAACTATTCCATTCCACATACATCATATTGGATATAAAACTGGGAGTCATTCCCCCTTTCTCACTCTTCTTCTTCTCCTGCACTTCAATGGTCAGCATCTGAGGAGAATTCTGTCTCTTCTGCCTTCAATCCTGATGCGTAAGTTCCTGCACTCAGTACCAGGATCCAGTCCCTGAGCCTGGCTCACATCTGCTGCTGAGGCCCATTGCCACAGTATCAGTGGTGACGTAATTACCATCAAGGGGGGGGTTTGAGTTTGGTAATATGTTTTGTACATATTTGTATATATTTCATTTTCATTATTGTTATCATTAAAGTAGTTTTAATTTTCTTTTCCAGTATACAAGTCTCTCTCTCTCTCTCTCTTATCCCCTTTCCCTTCCTGGGGGCTGAGGAGGCTAGAGGGGGTAACAGGGAGTGTCTGTCACTGGGTTGGTGGTAAGCCCAGCCTTGACCCTCATTTGTTTAAACTGTTACAGTTCTTTTGAAATAAATAATGTGCATTGGTTTTTATTTTCTTTCTTCTTAGAATTTGTGTTCTGACTTGAAAATGAGTATGCTCTTCATTGAAATCTCAGCAGTACTACATAAAATATTTATATTTTTCTCTTGTAATGGCTTAAGTAGACAACTCTGCATGGTCAGCTTTTGCCTTGTTTTGAGTAAAGACCTGTGTGATATGTATCTCCATGATCAAGTTTATTATGATCCCAAACTACAAGTACTAAATATAAAATAAGGTCTGTGTGAGTTTCTGTGTGAAAATGGCACTAATAAGTGAAGAAGCAGCAGCATCTTTGAAGTATCTTATCTAAATGTGAAGAACAGTACATTGATGGGGTGTGTCAAGGGTTGAGGCTGGGCCGACTACCAACGCAATGACAGACGCTCCCTGTTACCCCCTTTCTCCTCCCCCTTCTTCATTGGGAAGGGAAAGGGGATAAGGGAGACAAAGAGACTTGTGGATTGGAAAATAAAACTAAAACTACTTTAATAATAATAATAATATTAAATGAAATATATACAAATAAATACAGAACCCAATACTGAACCCAAATTCCCTTTCAATGATAACTACGTCACCACTGATGCTGCCGAGTCAGGCATCCAGTACCAGATGAATCTGGCTCCCTGGGGAGCAGGGTCCTGGTACCAGACACCCGAACTTAGGGATCATCTAGCAATTCCAAAATCAGGAATCTTGAACCTTGAAAGGGAAGTCTAGCAAGGGAATCTAGCAAGGGGGGACTGACCCCCAGCTTATATGTCGAATATGATGTATATGGGATGGAATACTTTTAGAAGTAAAATCACTGAACAGAGTTAGTTCTGCTCTAACTCAAACCAGGACAGGGTGTTCGCCTGTCTGGCCATTTAAGTCTCCATAGTTCATTTTCTTGGTGTCTGTAAGCTTACTGAATTGAGAGAGTCTCCGGTTCCTCCTCCTGCTCTGTATCATGAGATGTATTGTAATAAAGAGTGCTCTGTCTGGATTTGAAGTGCAATTTCTGTTGCCATCTATCTTGACTATATGTGTGTTTCTGTCAGGAATAGCTACATTGCTCAACTAACCAGGTGAGGTTCAGTCTTTAAAAAAACTACAAGTAGAATAAATGTATGGAATATAATAAGACTTACTACTTGTCTCCTTTTTAGAGTGTTCATCTGTGGAATACCTTTCTCCATGTTTCATTAACTGCTCATAATATCAGATTACTTCTAGGCAATAGATTTAGTAACTGCTTTATTGTACTGTCTCCTCAGATAGAGCTTTTTCTGCCAAAACCTTTATCTGGTATTTGTTATTTCCACTTCTGCCATGTTATCAGTGTTACAGTATTTCTCTACCAGACTTGGCTAATGCAGGTTTCATTTCCTTTTACTGTTGCTTTGCCCCTGCAGGAGCAGTTAAATGCATTTTAAGTAGGTGTATTTTGTTTTTAAAGTATTAATGTCAAAGTCACACTCTTTGTCCTTTCTGCAGCCTCAATGTATTTGACCTGCACTTCTTCACAGTGGCAAAATATTCTTTGAAGCTATTAGTTTATTTTGGATATTAGTTCTTACTCCTTTCTTGCTGAACTTCTATTCTACAATTCAACACCATCTATGCTTATTATTATTGCATTGAAACAGTTTCAGGTCTTGTGCTTTAAGACAGAAATTCCCCAAATGTTGAAAATACTACTTTAATATTTTGCCTTTAAGAAGTCTCACTTCAAACAAGTATTGAATCACCAGAAGTTCCATTTTCTAAATTCATAGTGGGGAAGAAGTATGAGAATTAGGTGGAGTTATTTTTACTGGAGTAGTCAGTGAGGAACATCTGAATTCTATCACTGAGAACTGAAGTTGCCTAGTGTTTTTAAGTAGATCAGTTTGTTTACATGAACAAAACAGTGAAACTGCAATCTTCATCACTTTTGAAACCTTTACTTTGTGCAGCTGTACATTTGCACATGTGATCCTCCTTTGTTCAGCATTATCTAGCTATGGCAAAATCTGATACTACTTCTGAGCTCACCAATTCTTTATCTACATTTAGGTAGAAGAAAGGAAGCAAGCAAGCAAGGAAGTCCTAATCTGGACTATGAAAGTTCATACTTGTTCATTGCTCGAAGCAATGCTGATGGTTCAGCAAAATCTTTGATTACCATCAGCCTGTCAGAATCTTCTCAAATTTTGTTGCTGATGATTTCATTCTGTGTCCTAGATTTTGGCAGTGTCTGGCTTGCAGATACCTTCTAGCTTCTCCCTGACCTTTTTCTAAATAGAAGACTGCTCTGTTAAAACTCACAAGTTGCCTTGAGAATCTAGATGTATAAGTACCAAATTAAGTTCAAATCTGCAAGAAAAATCAAAGACATTTAACAAGGAAAGCAGTACAAGTTCCTGCTCCAAAAACTTAATGGTTTGTTATGGTTTGGATTAGAACAGAATTAATTCTGTTCAGTAACTGTATTTTCTAAAAGGATATTCCACCACCACTTACATAATACCATTATTAGTTCCCCCCCCAACACACACACCTTGCCTGAACTGTCCCTTTAAGAAACCTGAAATTCCTGAGTCGAGGACACTGCAAACCCCACCCCGGGAGGGGGGGGGGGGGGGGGAAGCCGGGGGAATGCTGGGTTTCTCCAGGGGACTTTTGTTACACTTGGGACCACGAGGAAGCTCTTCCTGCGGGGACTTTCGGCCGAGCTGCGTGCTGTCTGCCTGTGCTGAAACCTACGGGTGCTATCTCACTGCTTTGGACTACTTGTGCTGATTCCACTGGGAGCTGGCATCGGGACGGTTCAGTATCTTGGATCCTGTAGCTGTTTATATTTTGTCTCATTTATATCTGTTATTATTATTAAAACAGTTTTTAGTTTTTAACTTCCAATCCAGTCTCTCCTTTACCTGCTGTGTGTGGGGGGCTGGGAAGAGCCCTTAAACCCACCACATGGTTGTAAGTCTGAGACTCAGAAGATAAACTTCCAAGAGGTGTCCTAGAGAAAGGACTGTTAGTATCAGATGTCAGCAACACTGGAGCATAAACTGGTTTAAAACTGGGGTGCTAAGGAGGGGAAGATGCAAATAAGACCACTAATAGGCAACTCAGAAAGCTCACAGCTGTGAATAAGTGAATAACAGTCGCTGACAACTTCCTCCTAACAACTGATTTCCAGGTGCTTCTTCAATTCTGAAATTGAGGCACCAGATTCCTTGATCAAAGCAGAGCAGAAAGCCACGGACAAGGTTTGAATGCTGTTGAGTCTCGGTGCCTGTTGACTAGTAGGTGCTTCTCAACTAGCAGGAGTTAGGTAGAATATGAGGGTTGAGGTGTGAATTTCAGAAAACACCATACACATGGTCTCCATTGTGAAACTTCTGAGGAATTAGGCCACTTTACATTCGGAATAACTTGTACTTAATAATCAGCTCCAGTTAGTGAAAACTGACTGGCTGGGAAAGTTGTATTTCTTTCTTTAGACTGTATTTCCTCTCATTCAACTTTGCTTCCCAGATGCTAATATTAGACACTTACTGGGGTGAAGTGTGAAAATACTAACAATTAGCATTACTGATTAATCAGTAGGAAAGATTTCCCTTGTGTATTTTTTCACACCATCAGAAGAGTACTTGCCGTATCTTGGAGTGCACTGCTGTTTCTTGGACTTGGTACACTGGGCCAGCATGATGTTTTCAGCCTGTAAAGAAATATTCTAAATTTATTACCAGTTTAAATGACTGAGGTTTTCAATGTATTTAAACTAACTACCATTTATATGTACCAGTTTACTGGTATTTTCATGATCATCAAAACAAGATGTTCTGCAATGACTATCAAGTATAATGCCAGTTAAAACATGAAGAGCTTGGTAGTCTAAATGATAGTAGTCTAAAACATGAAGCTTGGTAGTCTACCCTGAAATGCTGAGTTGGTGATGATTAGTGTCTGTTTAAGGACAAGGGAGATGTGGCAAGGGTTGGGAATGTTGTCTCTTTCTATGCACGTAATCATTGTATATTCCTAATTCTCTATCATTTCCACAAAACCTCCATCTTTCTTGAGGACTCGGATACGTAAGAAGTTTAGTTTAGTACGTATTTGCTCCTGGGCTGTGACTTAAGAGTTTACTTCCCCTCAAGCAATGAGCAAGCTATTGCTGATTTTGGCTTCTGTGCAGTGATACCATTGGCCTGGCAGAGGCTCTCCTTGGTACTTACAGACCAGAACAGGGATGACATTCTGATTTTTTTTGTTCTCTGACTCTTTCTGGGAGGTATTATATGCACTATCTCACTGTTGCAGATGACATGAGCCTAAACACATCACTAAAAACACACCAGCTGCTTCTGCTGTAGGGAAGGGGTTTGTTAAGGTAGAGATGAGTTTGCCAATTGAGCTGTTCAAATGGGTTTCAGCTGGCTGCTTGCCCACAGACCTCTCCTCAAAGCCCTTATTTTCAAGGCTTGCAACTTGCAGCTGGGGGATTGGAAACAACAAAGTTTGCAACAAACTGCTATGCTCTCTAGCATTCCTGGGCCACTCCACCATGGGTACTATCTTAGGCATTGTCCTCCCTGGCCTTTCCCAAGAGGATAAGCACAAATGGTGGCCTGCCCATCACTCCTGCCACCCAGGGGTGCTGGTGTTGGCCCTAGGCTGGATGGGGTCAGCTCTTATTTCCCTATCCAGGGGTGGCAGTGGAACACTGCAGGAATTTCAAAAGGAGTTTCTTCTGAGCTGACTCATCCTATTGCCATCAATTACCCCTCACTGCTCACCAAGGGCTCCTGTGGGAGTAGAGGGAGACCTTTTCTTGGCATTTTTGAGTTGATCAGCCCCCTGTTAGCACCTGTTCTCAGAGCAACCCCCTGTGTGCTTTAAGCAATGGCTTTTGTGCTGTAAGTTTTTTGAGTTGCATTGCTTTTAATGACTAAAACAACCCAGTGCTATAAAACTTGTGGTTAAGCAAAACTGAAGCACTGATCACAAATTCAGCCAATATTCCCTTACCTTTTATGCATCAGAAAACAAGTAATAAGTGTAAAAGCAAGAATGAACACCATGCTGAAGCAAAGGCCAGTCACGAACTGTTCAAATTCTCCTTTATCTGATGGGAAATAGAGAGTTCAGATCAGACTTATGGCATCAAGAATAAAAAGGTTATAATGCCTCAACATTACACAACATTTCAGACAGAAGTCAAGTAAAATCTTACACATGCTATGTGATTCCTGTAAATGAAATAACCAACCAGGGAGGGGCTTTACTGGACCTGCTCCTTGTGAACAGGGAAGGGCTTGAAGGAGATGTCTCAGTTGGAGGTGGAGTTGGGCAGAGTGACCATGAATTGGTTAGGTTCTCTATTTTTAGAGAGGTTAGGAAGGGGAATAGCAAAACTCCTATCCTTGACTTCAGTAGGGCAGACTTTAATTTGTTTAGTAGCTTGGTTTCCAGTATTCCGTGGGANAAATAAAAGTTTTTTTGAAATATATTAGTAGCAAAAGGAGGCCGTATGAAACCC
>VWZX01008801.1:0-263186 GCA_013399015.1 Galbula dea
ATCAAAGGCAGTTGCTGCACAGCAAGGGAAGTGAGCACTAGTGGAGAGGGATTTGCACAGAAGCCAAGGAGAGCAGCAGGCCTCACAGGTCAAACCGATGACAGACAAGAAGTTCCCACAAGATTTGCCCTCAGCCTGCACAGGCAGGAGTCTGGGAACCCAAGGATGCAGGGATGATACTCAAGCTACTGAGGGGAAAAAAATATCCAGTGAAGACAGACAGAGAATAAGAACAGAAAGTGAGGAGACAGAGCTGGACAGGCAGGAAAGGAGTCAGCTATGAAACAGGCCGTGCAGTGGGCAAGCATGCTCAGCAAAACCCAGCACAGGTTCCATTTCATTTGGAAGGACAGAGTTATGTGCAGTGCAGTAGTAAGAGAGGCAGTACCTTCTGGTTTGAGTTTTTCCAGGAACCATTTTCTGAAGGAGAAGAGAAGAAAGATTATTTTTGCTCTTATTTCTCAGAAATACAGGCATCCTTGAGGAATTGTTGCAGGCATTTCCTTTGAATTCCTCTTAAATGTGCTGTCAAAACACCTAATTCTGGACTATTTACCATTAACAACAGACTTAGCTCTTGAACTGAATGGGACACAGTGGTAACAGTAACAGGGTATTTAATTTACTGCTGTACTGGGTTATTTTTCTTTGTAAATAACCCAGTTCTCACTTGTGAGCTGAAACACACTCCTCAACTCAACTTGTTCACATATTACCCCTAGTTCTAGTGCCAGCTTCATCAAACGAAGCTTTTGTGTCTCTGCTTAGCTAAGCAGGGATAGTTTGGAAGAATTCATCACACTAAAAGTTAAATCCCAGAGCTAAGGCAGTATTTTATTAGAGGAGTTACACTGTAATATTATAAACTTGTTACTGACTAGATTAAAGCAGTCCCTATGGAAGCCTACAGGGCACTCATTCCAGAGTCCTGCTTGAAACACATAGTGCCTTAAATACACAGAGCCCACTGTGAGACCACATTCACAAGCTTGCTGCAAGAGCAGGCATCAAAGATAAGAAGCCAGAGCCAAAAATTCAGGTCTCTCTCTCCCTGCACAGTTACTTACAGCAGGGCTCAAGGAGCTAAGACCAGGCCTTGGGATGCATGACAATGCTGAGAACACAGACTAGTAATCGCTTCCCTGAGCCTACTTCTGGCACATGGAGAACCCCTCATGACTGTCAGCCTGCACTCCTAAATCTGGAGCACACAAGGTGAAGTAAGTGTTTTCCTACTTACATGTATGGTCCTGGAAGCCCACCCAAGGCATTGAAGCACAAGCAGGTATCCTCTACTATAACAGGTCCTTGAACCTACAGCAAGAGCCCAAGAGATGGAAACATCAGATCCAGAGGAAGGCACTGCCTCCAACCCTATTTTCCTGCTCTATCCTAGTCTCATGTTTCCACAGTAACAGGAACGTCACAATAATTCACCAGTCTCTTTATTTCAAAGGCAATCCACACCAGACACAACCAAACCATGCTCTGCCTAAGCAGGCTGAATAACAGTAGGTAAGCTCTCACATACAGAAAAATGAGCAGATGGAGTTTAACACCCCCTGCCCTCCTGGAAGACAGGAACAAGAAAGCCTGTATTCTGAAGGCATTTTTGTTGAGTCCCAACCATCACTTTGTTCTTTTAAGACACCCCCCCTATAGACAACTCTAGAAGGTGATGTATCCATCAGAAGCTTCAGCTGACACAAAAACTCTGTGTCCTGCAGCCGCCGTGGCTGGACTGAAGGAGTTGTCATGTCCTCCAGCTGTTCAAGGAACACAGAAGGCCAGAGGAGCAGCCTACACACTGTGTCACCAGTGAGAATTCATCATCACCCAGCAGAGGCCAGAAGCTGCCGGGTGACATGAGTGCAGCAAGACCAGGCCAGGCCCGGATGAGCCCTGACTTTCCTCAGGGTCAGGTCAGCAGCCCCGACACCCCTAGCTGCCTCGCACCCCGCCAAGGCTAGCGTCCCCCCACACCCACACCACCGCTCCGACCTGCGGGAAAGGGGAAGGTGAAAGCGAGCGACCTGCCGGGCGGCTTCGCGGCACTTCTGCACAGAGATCTCATCCGGCTCCCCCTGGTACTCCGGCACTAGGGACACAAAGGGCGGTTCTAAGGAGGCGACCAGGTCAGCCAGCGCCGCCGTGTCCGCCCGGGCCCCGCCGACAACTTACGGTCAATTTTCTTCGCCACCAACGTGTAGGGACAGGAGTCTCCGAGGATCTGTGTGACCTGCGAAGAGGGAGAGTGGAGGGAAGCCCGCCCGTCAGACCCCAGAGCCAGTCCCGTGTGGCGTGGCGTGGCCAGGCCAGGCCGCAGCCGCCCCCATCCCTGCTCACACCTCCTCCAGCTTCTTGGCGTTACCCGTCACAAAAACCACGCTCCTCCGGACCGATGTCGCCATTCTGACCCCACGCGGTGTCCGCCCGACCAGCAGTCAACCAGCACCGCCGGCGGCACAGACGCTAGCCAACGGGAAGAGCTTCTACCGATGCCTCCGAGAGAAGGTAACTTCCAGTCCTCCGCTGGGGGGCGCAGTACACTTTGCGCAAGCGCGGGAACCGTCCCGGACAGCCTCGCGAGAAGTACCTGGGTCGCCTTGACGGTAGGGACCTAGCCTTCGGGTCCGCCTCTCCGGCTAGGGTCGTGCCATGGTCCTTGCTGCGCCTCTCACAGCCTCACGGTAGCTGCTCCACGCCGGCTGAGACCCCGCCTACAGCGGGCAGCGGCCTCTCCAGCGGGGCGGGGACAGCCGTGTCCCCGCAGTGCCCCCGTCGGCCGCCTTCCTGTTTACTTCCCCAGCGCTTGGCAGCCGCAGCCGGAGGATTCCTCTCCCTGCTTTCCCTGAAGTTCAATCACACGTGGTTGGGGGAACCGGGCAGCGGATTGCGTTCCAAGCGCCGCTGCTATTCACCCCCCCGACCCTTGGAAACTCTGCGTTTTGTGACACCACATTTCCTATGTGAGAGCGATCAAGTTTCACCTTTCTGAAGGCAGATGCAGGACCAGCTGGCAGCTGTAGCAAAAACTCCTGGACTCTGGAGTCAAAAGATGGCTTCTGCTCCTGGTGTGAAGCCCAGTGTTCCCCAGCCAAACGGTGGTAGGGAGCAGCGCCATGTGAAACAGCCGAGTCCTGGGAGCTTTCTCAGCATGGTACCCAAGCATCTTCCTCACACCCCATCCCCTCAAGAGCTTATGTTTTGCAAGGGGACTCCTCAGAGGGGACTTTTTCCCCCCCTGGTCTGCCCAGCTCCCAGAGCAGGGAGAGGAAGGGTTTCTGCCCACCTTGGTCAGAGCCACAGATACCCACCCCGAGGCCCCTGTGCCCTCAGGCATGGGAACCCCAGGGTCTCACTGCATGGGTCACACCAGCAAGCCTGCCAGGAGGAACCAGCCCTGCAGAAGGAATGTACAACTCCAGCCAAAACATGCTGTTCCCTCTAAAAAAGCAATCATGTGGAAAATAGCAGCTAATGAAGAAACCTATCTTCTACACAAGGAAGGAATGGATAAAACAGACCCTATGGTTGGGTGAAGGAATTGTTTTTGTTATAAAATCTCCTTCATAACATCTCCTAAGTGAAAATCAACTCTAAAGCATGCAGACTCTGCTGGAAACAACCCTTTCCACTCACTACAGTTCTCTCTGACACTAGTCAAGGGTGGGACAGTACAGGCTGCAATATAAAGACCACAGTATCTCAAAGGAACACAAGAAGGGCTGCTCTGTAACATACCCAAGACCAGACACTGTAATGGTCTTTTCAGCCTTGAAAAATGTATGAAACTGAATAAAATTCTATTACTGTCAAGTTACTGACCAGGACTGTTGATTTGCTGCTGCCTCTGGCAGCCAGAGCTGGTCCCTTGAGGACTGTGCTCAGGGCAACCCCAGTATTCATTGAATAGAACCTGAAACTCATCAACACCTGATTTTGGCAATTCAAGGATGTGTGCTGAAGGCTTTGGCCAGGGCAGCTTTCCCTGCCCTGCATCTCAAGTACAGCTGTTTGCACCCAACCTCCTAGATGAGATGCAGTCTTTGCACTCTGGCAAAGCTGTCAAGGGAAGCCAGCTCACCCAGAGCAAGAGCTTGCTGCCTGGGGTGGGCCTGGTTCAGTCCCACTGGTGCCAAAAGATGAGTCAAAGACAGGCATAAGACACAAACAGTCCAGGGTCAGGGGTACCACCCTTGCCACATCGTTTTCCATGGATCTGGGTCAGCTGGAAAATTGTTTGTGCCTGTTCAAAGCAGCACACTCCTGTCATGGTGGTAAAAGCAGCACTTCTCAGGGTGGTATGCTAGTACCTGTACTGAGAAGAGTACAATACTACCTGGAAACTCTCCCTAAGGACAAGCTGCTTATGGAGATCTGCAGAACCCAAGGCAAGATGAAGCTGGGAGCAAAAACCAGAGGTACTAACAGGACTCTCCAGCAGCAGGAGTAAAGCTTGCCCTAGCAGGCAGGCCAAAGCAGGCACAGCATAGCCATTCCCCAGACTTGCAATGCCCTTAACTCACTGTACAGCTGGCAGAAAAAAGGTACTTGGCAGCTCAGCAAGACCTGCAACCCCCTCCCCACAGACAGACAGAGTCCCCCTTCATCCACCCTCTTGTTCCCTTGCAGGTGGAGAGTAGCCAAAGACATAGGCAGGCTGGTTTTTGTCCCTTCCACTGGGTATATGGTCTTAAAAACAGGCTACACTGATTCTCAGGAGAAGAAACCCAGCTTGGATATGTAGTTCCCACCTGGAGAGACCAGGGCCAACAGAGGGGAAAAGCCCTGTTTATATTCCAGCTGGGCAAGGAGAGCTTGTAATCACATCTGACCCTCCAGCCTGCTGTGCTCACTTTTAATCCCATTCTCTGCATGGAGCTGCACTGCCACTCAGGTGGGAACTGTGTACAAGGTCCAGGAGGCAGGTTCAGAACAGGAAGCTGGGACATGACCCTGGGAATTCTCTGGGGCACTGTTTCCCCTCTCCAACATTACTACAGACACACACTAAGCAGGACAACGCTTCTCTTTTCAGAGAAGAGACAACAAAAAGAACCAGGAGAGCCTGATCTTGGCTCAGCTAAAACTCCAGGCTCAGGCCTGGAAGGAAGAAAGGTCCCAAAAATAAAGGACAGAAAGAAATGCCACTGGCACTTGAAACCAAGGATGGAGACAGCCAAAACACAGCAGTCTCACCCATGGATGGTGTAGCTCAGCTCCTGCTCAGTGCAACAAAGGGGCCCCTACACCTCCCCAAGCAACCTAGTGCATCTGTCTGGGAACAATACCCAGCCCACTCTGGTTCTCAGGAAGTGAAACAGGCTGACAATCAGGCTGACAATCAGCAGAAGGTGAAGTGAGTTTGTTCACCCTGAACTGGTTTCAGGAGAGCTGCTGTCCTCCTGCTGTGTCTCACATCATTGGGCTAATAGCTGGGCTTTACACACACTTCTTGCTTCTGGTGAAGAAAACACTGAAACAGCCCTTTCCTAGGGACTCCCAGCAGCAGAGAGCCCTGAAACTCCCAAGAAAGGCAGGAACTCCAGATCTACAGTCAAAAATAGGTTTACTGGAATGTCTTTAGTCACAGCTGTAAGCAGCAATACTGAAAACACTGAGCTTGTACATTCCCATGGGAGGACCAGAAAAGTCTTCTGGATTGTAAAACCTAATTTATTTATGTTTTTAAACTTGTTTGGGTTTTTTTGAACAAGAGAGAAACAACACCCTTGCAGCTCTCTGCAGAAGGGTTAGGTCCCAGTAAGATAATGTTATGTTTCTCTTCATCCATTTTCCCCCTCTGCCCTGAACAGAGTCCCCTCTGTCCTCCACAGCAGGCAGTGGGGAACTGCTCAAACACTATTATTATTAATATTAGAACTCAACCATATATACAGATAAACCATAGTGGCAAGTAGCCAGCTCCAAACCAGAGACCCAGAATTCCACAAAACAAGCATTTTGGGAACCCAATCTTCTGTTATATATAAAAACCAAAATGTCTGACAGCACAAGCAAGTACTGACCAAAAAATAACCAACCAACCAAAAAAAAAAACAAGGGTCATTTGGCAGTTATTAAAACACTCAGAACTGGCTACTTGCCCCTGTCTTCTCACTCCTTGGAGAAAAACAACTTCAAAGCTATATACAAGTTTCTCACTTAAATTACACAGCAGTTTGGTTATCCAGAGCCAGCTCCACTGAAGCCTCCAGCTGCCCCATCAGGTATGGTACTTCAGGACTATGGGTACTGGAAAACACAAAAAAACCCCAAGCTCTGAGCCACACACCTTCCCATACAAACCCAACCCCACCAGATAGATCCCCATTTCCAGAGTAACAAACACCATGCAGCTGCAAGGGAAAGTGTGTTTTCAAGCTCAAGCTAATAAAATCTGCTGCCCACACACATGCTAGACTACACTTCCTACCACCTTCATCTCCTTCCAGCTTCCCAAAATTAAACCAGATGGGATTTTCCATCAGTCTCTCTTCCCTACAACACTCCCACCTGCTGCCAGCTCTGTCTCTCCTGCTGCAGGCTGTGTGTCAGCAGAGGGTTTTGCCAAAGTAACAAGAAGAGCTGCAGAGTTGCCCCTGGCTATGGTCAGTGGAAGGAAAACCATCCAGACCCAGTATCACAGAGGAGCTGCACTGGGCTGCTTGGACCCCTGGAGCACATCATTCTCCAGGCAGAGGGCTGAATTACTTCTGCCTGGAAGAAACACACTCCAGTCATTATTACCTGTTTGGTAGGAAAAGCAGTGACAACTGTCCTCTGGGGAGCTCCAGACAGATCAGGAAGGGACCAACAACAAAGTCATAACAGCTACTTGCTGAAAATTAAGCAGCCCAGCAGCTTTGGGGAAGAGTGTTTGCAGAGAGGAGACCCATTGCAAGACGAATGATGTGTGTGGAGAGGCCTTTGGGAAACATTGCTCCAGTCTGAACCTCTTCCATCTACTTCCCCTAGCCTCAGGGATCAGCTGGCACCAACCCTGAATTGATACAATCTTGTCAGGACAGGGCAAGGTTGGCTTTCTTTGGCCACAGTCAGTAGGATTTGGTTTGAGTCTGCTCCTCTGGGTTTCACCCTTGAGAAAGAGCAGCACTGAGTGGTCTGCAGGCACCATTTATGATCATTGAAGGCAGAGTGGGACCTGACAGGAGTGGCTCAGGTGGTCTTCTCCAGACACAACAGCACCACAGTGTCACTCACAGTATGGAGAGTCATGAATATTTCAGTGCCAGACATGGATAATGTGACCTGGAGCTACTCACCAATGATCACAAGCAGGAGAATGATTGCCACCAGTGCTATGATCGCCTTCATCTGCAAGAGGAGCACAGAAGCATGTTATACAGGGTGCCATGTGTAGCTGAAAGGAGCTCTGTGCCTTCCAGCATCTTTTCAGAGAGAAAGAAGAGCTTCTCCAGCCTCTCCCAGGAGCAGGCAGACCCTTCCACAAACCCACCCTTGCCTTTTCTTGTTCTTGCTCACCTTGCAGCCTCGCCACCACATCTGTCTCCGAAGCTGCTTGGCTCTGTTGCTAAAAGCTGTTGCATTGTCTGATAAACTTTCTATTGAAGGAAAGAAAAGAGGCAATTCAGTGACAGACATGCAGACAGAGAATCCACTCATTCTGCTCAATCCACTGAGTTTTAAGCAATAAACTCAGCACTAGGGGAAAAGACCCAGCCACAGCGTGATTCACCAAAGCCACAGCAGATGTCAATGTGACGCCCTCTGCTAGAGCACACAGAGACCTGCTGAGTCCCACTGAGCCCCCTTTGTACTCCCTGTCCTCTGAGGACAGGAATTTGCTCTGAAAGCCAGCAAGCAAGCAGACAGCTGAAGTGCTCATGCTCACTGGGAGACAGACTGATCTACCTTTGCTTGAAAGACCAACTGGATCACAAACTAATACCTTTGCACAGAGCAGCAGAAGGCAAAGGTGGAAAGAGGAAAACGTCAGCAGAAAGTCAGTTCTGCAGCCTGAGGTTGGGAAACACCACTCTCAGGAAGGATAGCAATACAAGCCTAGGTCTGTCATTTGGCACTTTCTGAACTGAAACCAGGTAACCTGGCCCAGCAGTGGGGAAGAGATGTGGGGAATAGGCCAACAGAGCTATGATTTAGCTTCCCACCTGATTTATCCTGCAGGTCATCCAGTCGCTCGCCTCTTTCTATCACCTTTGTGATGTTCTCCTGCATAACGTCGATGACTTCATCCACCTGGTTCTGGACACTAGAGCAGGGCAAAGGCAGTGTGAGGAGCAGAAGCCAGCACCACCAGCTACATTCAGTGCTGGCTCTCACTCAGAGGTGCCCAGGCTGGCAGGAACCCAGAGCTCATTGACAAAAATCAAAGAGAAGAAGAATGAAGGGGGGTTGATGGGATGCTGAGAAAGCTAGAGGCATGGCATTAGCTGGGCAAAGGAGGGTGAGGGAACACGTGGGGCTCAAAGAGGGTGCTGGTAAGTCAGCAGATGCAGGACACCCTCTGCAACACTTTTAACACACAAATGCAGTAAGAGAAGACACTGATTGCTGTTGGTGGGAACCTCTGCTGCAGAAGAGCTCATAAAAGGGAGGGGGGGAATCACCCCTTATCTTTGCAGATTTCATAGACTCTCTCACTGCACTTTTGCTAAATAACTTGGGGTGAATCAAAAAACTAGGTGCATTCCCTGCTCTCAGAACTGAGCTGCTAAATGAAACCCACTCTGCCAGGGGCATCAAGAGGACAGTAAAGAAATGGCTGATATGAACTAAACCAAGTTATTATAATCCCTCTCCTCATAGGTGAGGCAGCTCTGTGGGTAGTTGCTCTAGTGAACGGTAACCTAAATCATACCCACAAGGGTATTACAAATGCATTTATTCACTCCATAAAAGAGCTACATTGGTAAGAGAGAAAAATTCTCCCAGTGGAAAAATACTGCAAGATGCTGGTTTGTACTTTGGATCTAATACACTTTCATTTTCCTGGAGACAGAAATAAGAAATTTCTTGGGGCCCTAGGGAGACAATACATTGTCTGAGACATAGCGTTCCCAGAAAGCAAATGGCAACAGCAATGTCTTGGAGGCAACAGTACACACAGGGCAACAAAACAGAAATAGCTCCAAGCCACTCACTCTGCATAAGTCTTAGGTTTGACAGCTTAGATTGCCTCCATTAAAAACATTTAGCACTTTAAAACATATCAAAATGCATCCAGCATTTGCAAAATATGCAGCACAAATAAGGCCACTTCAGCAGCTCTCCACATGACCAGAAACACAGGCCTCCTATTAACAGTGCAGCACTGTTATCCCCCAAGAGTAGAAGGGTTGCCACCACCTCATCATTTGCACCTGCTCAGCACCCACATTCTCCTGGTCCCCAAGTTATCCTGTCACAACATCTTCCTCTCTGGACCCATGCAAAACCCTCTTCTCCCCACTGCCACCTCACGGATCCAGACATTCAAAGATGTAAGACAAGGCTTGATGGGGCCCTGGGCAACCTGATCTAGTGGATGGTGTCCCTGCCAGGCAGGGGGATTGGAACTAGATGATCTTTGTGGTCCCTTCCAACTCTGACAATCCTATGATCCTATGTTACTTGCCAAATCAAAAGTTTTTACAACAGCACCAGACCAGACTCAACTACTTAGAGAGCCATCATTCACCACCTAAGCTCACAGCACTTGGCACAATGAGGACAGCACACCCCCCACCACGGCCCTGGAAACCAGGGCCAAGAGAGACTCAGAGCTACTTTCCCAAGGCCAGTCAATGGAGCACTGGAGAATCAGGAACAGGGCCCAATCCTAGCCACCATGCCTCTAATTCATTGATTTGAGACACAGGTTTGCATTGATCTATTTTTCCTGTCTCCATAGCAGGTATGTGCCTCTCACTAAGCAGACTCTTGTCCTGAGACACACATGTGAGAAGCAGCTGCAACAACCAGTAGGGGTCACAGTGAAAAGCACATGCCTTGCTCATGTTTACTTACAATTCCAAAACCAGGCAAGGGAAGTCATTAAACAAAAGGTGCTTTTCTCCTCCAAAAGCTCTAGAAAGAGCTGCAGATCTTTGAACATGAAGGGGCTTCCCATCTTAGCATTTCAGGTCGGGCTCTGGAGCAAGACTGCACTGGAGGTACCAGAGCTGGAACAGTCAGGCAAGTCCTCTAAAGCCAATTTCTGACTCAACTGCCCTTGTATAGCCCATGCTGGACTCCAGCAGTGCATGTAAAAACTTGCTTTATTTAGGATAGTGCAAGAAAGGAACCTGCCTTCCTTACGCCACGCCGCACCGCAGAGTCTGTGGGAGTAGCACCTTTCAGCATCCATCTACACCATGTGGTGGTAGCTCCTGCCTTCCACATTGATGTCAGCCACCTCCTAGGAATTTTTTATCTGAAGAGAAAAGGCATAGATAATCCTCAAACACCTCTCAGCCAGACCCTGCCCTGTGCCCATGAGCCTGTTCTAACCCACTGTTTCAGAAGCTCTGAGGTGAGCGGCAGAGCTATCGCCATCGGGAAAGCACAAGCTCTGAGGTGGCTCTGAGGACACAAGCTCTGAGGACACAAGCAGATGCTGCCTGGGAAACACATGGCAGTGCCCTGGGTAGCAACACATCCACCCCCTGGAGGACACATGCAGCTCCATGGCCCTTACTTGAGGCAGCAGGTAAGGAGGCAGCATGCTCTGCGAGGGGGTTTCCTTACCTCTGCACAACTGACAAGTACCAACTTAGAGCCACCACCAACGCTGCTAGAGGTGGGGAGAGAGAGAGGAAAAGCAGAAACATCTGCTATCCCAGATGAGCCAACTTGGCAAAGACTCTAAGGCCTTAAACATCAGTCTCACAGACTGTATTTGCAGTATGTAAATGTTTCTCAAATCATTTACTGGCTTCAAAACGAAAACATCTCTTCCCACAACAGAGTTGTAACAAAGTTATCATTTAACTACTAACAAGCAGGAGCACAGACGGTTACAAGGCATCTAGGAATGTGCAGCACAGTGCAATGCCAGCTGTATCCCCACCAGTGCAGGTCAGAGCCCAGAGAGACACTGCTGTGGTCCCAGGGCACCCCAAAGTGTATGAGGGCAAAGCAGGTGGAAATGCAATTTCAAGCTGCTCTGGTGTGTACCAGCATTTGGATAAGACCTATGGAGCACAGACCCCCACTGCTCATGCTGCATCTCAGCACCCTACCTCTTTTCAGCTGAGATGCTAGTGAAACACTGCATGTCTTTGCTGCCTGCCCATAGCCTGGGCATGCTGTCAGCTGTCCCCAAGAGAACACAACACTTCACAGATGGAGAAGGGAGGCCCAGAGAAATTGAGATAAACTCTTGCAAATGTTGAGGAGTTTTATCTCCCATGGAACACAGGCACATTGGAGCACCCCAATGCTCTTTGGGATCTGACATAAAAGAGAATCCTGGATGAAAACAGGAAGGAGGAGACCAGGCCAAGGAATGAAACTCTGACCTCCACACACTACCTTAACCAGACCTTAAACCAGTCACTGCTTCAGCTGTCTCCCACCCATCACTATTGCAAGAGACATCACTTCAGGAAGGGACTGAAAGATGCTCAGCCTATGCATTAGCTCTGCAAATTCAACATTTCCCACTAGTATGGCATGCTTGAGATTGGAAACTCAAGTTGCATTGAGAATAGAACATATTCTTGTTATTTGGCAAGAGGGAATGAATCCTCTAACACAAACCACGTTTCTGCTAGGGAGCTACTGGCTTTTGACACACATATTTCATGTGCTTCACTCCTGCCAGATTTCCAACAGAAACAAAGTAGAATAGATACCTGCCAGGAATGGGATCAAGACAAAAGAATACAATATGTCTCTCATGACCCTCCTTGGAACTAAGTACTACAACTATGATGCTTTTAACAAGGACAGCACGTGTGCATCATCAAAGCAACAAGAAGAGACCCAACAACAGTGCCTAGCTTAGTTTAGACTCCTCTTTTCTTGTGCTTTGCTGGGTCCACAGTGGGAGGAATAAGCCTTTCCATTTTGGCTGCACTGGGTTAGGTACTGAAAAACTCCCTGGGTTGGTCACGGTGTTGGGCTAACAACAGTGCTGCATTCTTCAGACACTGTAAACAGGCCATGCACACACCATGGGAGGTGGTGCTCAAGGCTCATGCTTGTCTCCAAGCTGGCTGTTTACAGCCAGCATGACACACTTCTATTTTCCACCCTAGGGATATTAATAGTGCTGTGTATTTTGGTGCAAATTACACCCAAACACTCATCGTTGTGGCAGTAACCAGAGGGAACAGGACAGAGAGCCAAGCTGGATGGATAGTGCAAAGGCAGGAGGCCAGTGGAGCACTCCCCAAGGCACATCTGTCTGCAGAAGGGCTGCCCAGCAAAAAGCTCTGATGTACTCAGCAATGGAGTACCAGCACTGAATCATGCCACAAATCCCTGGTTTGAAGTTGCTGCTTCATCCCAACTGTGAAGAAGACAGCATTCTGTGCCTCACTGAAGCCTTTCAGTCCTTGAAAGGATTGTACCCAAGAAAGGTACCTGACAACATGGTCTCAGCATCACCTTCAAATGAAAGGCTGGACTGTCCACTGCACAACCAGCCACTTGCTATGAGCAGCCAGGCCCTGGGAAGCTGCTGTCAACTCATGCCTTCAAACCATTCCCTAAACCCCCTCCCTCCTCAGGACATAATTTGGGGCTTGCAGCCAGACAGAGCCACTGGAGCTAAGCCCTGCAGCCAGAGATGCTGGCCACCCTCAGCAGCACAACGAGGGTATCATAAGGACCAAGACCTGGCTCCCAAGGAACCAGAGCAGTGTGCTGAGGCCCCACTGTCAGCATAAGCAGGAACCAAATCCAGCAGCACAGTCATCTGAAAGCATAAATATCAGCAGAGAAGGAAGCTAAGCAGTGCAGAAAAGGGAGTGATTTTAGTCATGTTTCTGAAAGGTGACCTGTGATGAGATGTAAAGCCAGGTGAAAGATGAACATCCCACCTCTCTCTGAAAAGCCACTAAGAGCTCTCATAACACACATTCAAGACATCTCACAAAGCCTGGAAGCAAAGACAGAGAAGAGAGACCAGCTCTTCCTTACCTGTTCTTTTGTAACTCTGGGGAAAAGGACAAAAGCCAATGAAAGGTTGTCTTTCTGCTCCAGCCCACCCCAGGGACAGGGAGGTCTCAGAAGGAGCCTAAGGGACCCCACGCAGCCACTGAATTACCAGGGGAGCATCCACCCCAACCAAGCAGCTGCTGGGACAACAGAGCCTGAACTTCCAGACATAGCAGGACAACAGAGAGGGGACTGTCATGCATCCTCCTGCCACTGTTATTGGCTCTCACTTTCCTCTTTGCCCTGTGAGGTTTGCAGTGTTCCCCAGCCACCTCTTTCTGCATGGAGTGAGTCTCGAGGGTCCCTGCTGCCAAACTCTGCCCCCTGCCCCAAGCCCCTCTGCTGCCAAGGACAAGTAGGAAAAGTTTCAAGTCTTGCCCCTCCTGTTCAACATATTCTTCTCTTATGTTCCCATAATTCTAATCACATTTTCCTCTACCCAATCCTCCATCCAGTTTCCTTCTATGCCTATCTTCACATCTCATTCCTCCAGTCCCATACCTACAGTATCTCTAGCTTTGCCCAGTTATGCCTCAGCTATCCATATGCTCAAATTCCTCCTTAAAATGTCTTTTCCTTACAGTGTCTCAGCAGCAATCCAACCCTTTTTTAACTCCTCTGTTGAAAGCAGATGGAACTACACCATTACAAGACCAGACAACAATCCATCCAGCACAAGGGCTGGTTTGAGCAGAAACCTAGTAAGTTCCATGACAAGAAGTGATGACTGGATGCTCTAAGTGCTTATTAAACAAAGCAATTAACATCCATGAAAGCAGAAAATAGATAGCTGTTTCACAACAGATGGTCTAGATTCTAGATAGATGTAGCCACTTGCTACCTCAAGGGACATATCTCCTTCCAGGTCCACTAGACCACTCAACCTTTGGCACTGGGCAAGTGTCACCTGCATTAGTCACATCACACCTATTAACTCAACAGCTCCTCAGTGAATTCTTCTTTCATTTTTCTTCCCCTTCACAACTGTGGTACTATCCTCTACCTAAGGCCCTGTTCCCTTCTGCCTGGCCCAGACAGTGGGAAAAGAAAAGCTCCCATTTTTCCCCACCACACAGGGAAGGCAGAAGACACTGTAATTCCTTCCCAGCAGAGGAGGACAAAGGGATAGATGTCACCTCCTTCCCATCTTTTGATGGGTGCAGGATCCCACTCACAAAAACAATTCTTATCTTCTCATTCACACCAAACCAGCCTGGCTTCACCCTAGAAGGGAGGCTTTATCCACACTGGCTTACTCTAAGGACTACTCCACTCCTACCAACAGCACCCTCACACCCTGGAGGGAACAGAGACCCCCTGGAAACAGAGGGGACAGTGACTAACCTGCTGCCTCTTGGGTAACTCAACTGCACTTCACCCCTTAAGGTAAGGTGGCCAATGGGCACAGAAGCAAGCAGTGCCTAACACTGATGTTGGCACTGAGTCACCTCAGAGACACACTAGCTTCTTCCCAGCATGATTTTTATCCTAATGAAGAGTGGTGCTCAGGCTGAGCACCCAGTCTGAATAATGCCCATTCACTAGTCCCTGCACACATCTCTGTTCTGGCTCTGCAGAGATCAACAAAGGTACCAGCTGAACACTAGCCAGGGCTCTGTAAATATCAGCCTCCCTTTCCATTAAGTACCATCACTGCATCATGCATAGGAGAGGGCAGACCAAACTGGAGCCCAGTACAAGCATCATCCAGGAAATGACTCGATGGGAGAAGGATGCAGAGTATTCCCTCCTTCCTTCTTGCCCTAATACAGTCAGTAACCCTCCTCCAGCTGTAATTGTTTCCTGTTTTCCAGCTGCTTTGACCCCACTGAGTCACTCATCTCCAGGTCACCTCTATCAGGTTTTTATCTGGTGGAGGTCAGAGGGATCAGCTGCTGCCCAAAAAAAGTGGTCCTCATGTGTCCCTGACCACTTGCTTTCTTGAAACACTGAGGAGCAAGTTACAAGGTGAAGAAAAAAAAGAAACAAAACAATAAAATTTGGTGCTAGCAAAGGTTAAAATTCAGGGTTGACAGTCTACAAAAAGAGCCACATAAAAACATGGAACAGGTCTAAAGCAAGAGCTTTAGAAACTCCACTAAACTACTGTGATACAAACCTATCCCTTTACCTCTATTCATGCACAATTTTTTTGATAGCTTGCATCAAATTTGAGACCTCTCTTAGCTGTGGGTCCCTAGGGTAGGAATTATAAGGAAGGAATTGTAAGAAAGCAAGCACAAGCCATGTTGGTGTTCAGCACTACACAGAAATAGTCCAGTCAGACAGCAGCAGGAGATTGCAGTGCCACCATAAAATACTACCCCTATGACACTGAGGAACAGCAACTTACTGCCTGATCTTGTCATTCCTGGGTCCAAACCTTGGTCCAGAAGGCCCTCTCCTGCAGGCAGAAAAGAGAGTAATCAGGATGTAAGATCCAACAAAACATGGTTTTAAACCAGACTCAAAAATACACAAGAGACAATCAATGCCTTGAGGAGGGAGGATTGTTCTCATACCTCCCATCAGTCCCTCTCACATCTTAGGACTTGGGGGACACCTTACTTTAATAGAGGGAACACTTATTAAGTCTGAATCCATGCTTGATGCCAAGGCTCTGAGAGATCATATCAAAGGGTTTGATTCCCAAGCCCCACACCTATGTGGCAGGGAGCAGCCTTTGCTATTTGACACCTCCAGTCTCAGAGCTGCAGGCAGTTAAGACATTGCACTCCCTATAGCAGCCTTTCAGAAACTCACAAGAAAAAGTCCTCCTCTTCATCTGAATCTTCCTCCAACAGGTTTCTCTGCAATCACAGAAAAAAATCCAAACCACCTCATCAATAAGCAACCATGACTTCAAACACATTTTCAGCCCCTAAGACATGACCAGCATAGTCTGACTCACTGGTTCCATGAGAGCTCTCCTTTGGAAATGATCTATGGTACATTTTAGGTGCCTGGAGTTGTGCTCTCTGCTTGTGACCAAGGGCTGGATGTCTCTGTGCCATTATTATCACCTCAGCAGTGTTTGCTAACTCTGTAAAGCACAGACCTGCAGCTCTTGACTTGGGAAAACTTGTACCTCTGCCACAGAGCCAGCCTGGGTTTGTGCCAAAGACCAGCTGCCTATGCAGGTTCAGATCCTGATTCTAGGGATCAGCACAACCTCCTATGATGCAGAAGCAGCCAATGTGTCAGCATGGTGAGCCCTGCCTTGGAAAGAAGCAGGCAGAGGCCCTGCACAGGCCAGCTGTGGAAGGAAAGCCCTCTCTGCTTAAGGTATGATCCCCAGTGCTGCATGCAGTCAATGGCAGCTGCTCAAAACATATCAGCACTGCCTACAGCCACTCTGGACTATCCCATACACATGAGAAGTCAGGTCCACTCCCAATTTGGAGGACATGGTTTCTCCAACCACCTGATGGCAGCAGCTATAAGAAGGATGGCAGCAAGGAAACACACTGGGCTCCTCACACAACACATCTGGAGGGATCAGCCCCTCCAAACCCTCAACTCAGGCAAAGGCAACGGCTGGGCTGGAAAGCAGGGAGGTCTGGTAGCTCCCTTGCTTTGTGCCAAATTGCTCCTCCTGGGCTCAGATTTGTTGTTCCACAGACAATCCAAAGGCTGATTTTTAAGAGCAATTCCACAATCCCACTTATGCCTGAATTTTTAGACACAGACATTACTAGAGTTTGTTTCCTATGCCAGGTCTTCACAAATTGTCCAGTCAAGCAGAAGGCTCCCAGTAACATCTACTTAGGGTCAAAAACAATCAGGAGGGGGAAATGGCATGCTAAACTTGTGGGCCTAGGAACATGTTGTATGGTCCTTAAGGTACCAACAGCTGCCACCTCCCCTCTGCATAAATTCAGGCTCCCACCTTGCAAGCTCAGTGCTCTTATTTTGAAGCTTACCTAAATTTCCATCCCTGTCATATTTGCTCAATCAACTTAAGCAAGTCGTGAGACCATGCAATAGTTTCAGCCATCACCTCCCTCAAGGGCTGAACAAACTGCTCTTGGCCACATGGAATCCTCCTCTCACTGACAGCTATCGTGAGCTGACACAACATTTTAGACTACTGTCTAAACTTGGGTTTGGCACAGTATAGCCCCAGGACAAACACATCAGGATAAATCCACTTTGTCTAAAACAGGCAATGGCATCACTTTGACCTGTGTTTCAAAGCCCAAAACATCAGGGGATCTTGGTGACAGGAGAAAAATCCAGCTGTAAAGCACAGAGTAACCTCACATGAGCCCTTCAGCTAGGGACATGGTGAGGAGAGCTATGCTGTGCCCAGGCCAAGCTCTGCAGAGGGGCAGGAGACTGGCACCCACCAGCATCTCCTGGTCATAGACACAGCCTAAAGGAACTAGAAGTGGTTCTCAAAACAGCTCTATCTTCTAACAGGGTTTGTTTTAACACACACACACGGATCAGGTTTTCTGCACGGGCAATCCCCTCACTAACTAAACCTCGTTATCAACGGTGATACAGGCTCTGTGTCCTCTGGCTGATGGCTTCAGCAAAGGGACCTGGAGATTTCCTTACCAGTTAAGGGCAGAAGAGGCAATGTCGCTGGCCTCGGGATACCCAAGAGGCATTAACACTCACCTGCCCGCAGTGGGCACCTTACCCCGGGCATTCCTACGCAAGTAACAGCTCGATAAGGTACCGTCACGGCCACCGGCACCGGAGACCCAGGCCCGTTCCCCCGCCGGCACTCACCCTCTCGCTCTTCACCGAGCCCGTCACCTCGTCGTCATTCAGGTGCCGCTTGAATTTAGGAGGCATGGTCTCTACCTGCGGGAGAGCCGGCTTTGTGCCCGGGAGAACAACACTGGAGGAAACGCGAAGGGAAGGACCAGGTCACCTCGCTGCCCGGAGCCCGAACTGCGCGTCCCGCCCCCGCCGGGGCCCAGTAGACCGGGGGTAGCACCCGGTGGGCCCCGCCTGAGGGCGACCGGGAACTCCCGCACCACTGGGCCCGGAAGGGTGGAGAGAGGGGAAGAGGGAAGGGCGAAACGGCCCCGGGACGATGGCATACAACAGCCCCAGGGGAAAAGGGATGCAAAGGCAACCGTCGGCCGGCACCCTCACTTTCGCCCGGCCCCGCCATTCTGGGCCAACCCTCCAGTGCCCCGGGGACCACCGGCGAGCAATCCCGGTGCCCGGACAAGAGGCACCCCATCCCCATGATGGGGCAGGACCCTCCCACCACCGCAGCTCCGCTCACCAGGCTCCGCTCCGGGCCGGGCCGGCGGGAAATGGCCAGTGCAGATGCAGCAACTGCTACTCAGCTGTTCCATCGACCGCCTCGGCGCTCTACCCGCCGCGCCGAGCTATCGATGTCGAGCGACAGATCGAGGGCGGTCCCGAAGCCGGGGGCGGGGCCGTGGCGCGGAGCCGACAGGAGCGGCCCCAGCTTGGGAGCACGCTGCCTCGGAAGACCGGCGTCTGGCGGCGGTCCCGGCTCGGCTTCCCCTCCTGCTGCGGGCAGGGACAGTCCAGTCCTGTCGCCTCGGCCCCCGACATCGCCCCTGGCACACATCCCCGGTAGCAAAGCAGCCGGCGGTGGCCGCAGGCTGCCGGAGCCGGGCCAGCGGTCTCGGGGAGGCCGGACGAGGGGGTTAGGGGTGTGTTGTGCCGGCTGCCGCTGGGTGAAAGCCGCCGCAGGCATCTGGAAGGTTCCGGCTCGTCCGTCCCCGTCCCCCACCCCCACCGCTGCCCAGACCCTCTCCCCGCCGCCCTCCCGCCCTATAAATGCGGGAGGCAGCGGCCAGTGCGCGGCGGAGCGGCCGCACCGAGGGCACGGACGGGACGATGCTGGGGGTCTGGCTGCTGCTCTGGGCTGGGCTGGCCCTGGGCTGCTACGGCGAGAAGGCTTTTCTCCGGCGGACCGATGATAGTACCGGGCGCTGCACCTACTCCTTTACGGTAGCCAGCCCGGTCGAGGCTGCCTGCCCTGATGCTGACGGCGTGCCGGGGCTGCGGACCGAGCTGGCTGCCCTCGCCTCCCGCCTGAGCCGGCTGGAGAGCAGGGAACGGGGGATGGGGGGCTCCGGGCCGCGGGGAAGCGAGGCAGGAGGGGTGCGGGACTCCCCTCTGGAGGCTACCTACAGCGAGTTGCTGCGGGCCAAATCCCGGCTGGAGGAGGAGAAGGCGCTGCTGGAGCGGGAGAAAGAGGAGCTGGGGAGAAGGCTGGAGAGCAGCGCCCAGGAGATCACCCGGCTGCGGGCCACTCGTTGTCCCCCCGGCGGAAAGGTGCCAGACCGCGACACCTTGCGTGCCCCTGGTAAAGGTAAGTGCCAGGGCCGGGACGTCCTGTGCATCCTAACCGCAGGCTCAGCTCCTCCAGCCGCTGGTCAAGTTTCTATGCTGGCTCTTCGCTCTTGAGGATCCCGGTGGGGTGCTCATCTGCTGCAGGGCTTAACCCTACCAGGGAGTCGCAGCCCATTGCACCAAACCCCCTCCTTATCCTTAAATCAGGGTTGACAGCTGGAGCCCTTCTAATCCATCATGTGCCCTGCAGTAGAGGGGGGGGGATGCAGGGGACCAGGCTAATCTGGGAGAATTAGGTGTTTCCCCTAAGGACTATTAAACCCTGCACCCGGGGGCGCACCAGCATCAGCGGCTGCGGAGCAGGGTCCCATTAGCGGGTCCCAAATATGGCCCACCACAGCAGGATGGAGCACTCGGCTCCCAACCGAGGTGTTGGTATTTTGGGGGGCAGCAGTCAGACCCCACAGGTGACAAGGGCAGGAGGACTGGCTCGGCCCCCGCTCACTCTGCACCTGGCCCCACCACAGGCTCCCGCTGGGACCCACATTCCGTCGCCTACCAGGAGCTGCAGTCGGAGAGGACAGAGGTTCCCGTGTCCCGGCTGCTGGAGGAGACTGCGCTTGGCCGCCCGGGGAGTGAGGACTCGGGTACTGCCACCGGCACAGCCGGTCCCAGGCTCCCAAACACCACTTGAGGCTCACCAAGCACCACTGAGCAATAACCCCTTTCTCTCCCCTCCTGTCCCCAAGCAGGCTGCGGCGAGCTGGTGTGGGTTGGGGAGCCTGTCGTCTTTGGCCGGGCAGAGTCCATTGCTGGCAAGTATGGCGTGTGGATGAAGGACCCTGAGCCCGTGTCCCCCTTCACACGGGACACAACCTGGCGTGTGGACACAGTGGGCACGGAGGTCCGTCAGCTCTTCCAGTATGAGGCAGCTGAGCAACTGGCCCAGGGCTACCCTGCCAAGGTGCACATCTTGCCACAGCCCCTGGAAAGCACAGGGGCTGTGGTCTACCGTGGTGGGTTCTTCTTCCAGCCTCACCGCTCCCGTGCTGTGGCCCGCTATGACCTGCGGGGAGAGGCCATCACGGCCGAGAGGGAGATCCCTGGTGCTGGCTACCACGGGCAGTACCCCTACGCCTGGGGGGGCTACACTGACATCGATCTGGCAGTGGATGAGATGGGGCTCTGGGTGATCTACAGCACTGAGAAGGCCCGGGGGGCCATTGTCCTCTCCAAGCTGAATCCTGAGACGCTGGAGATCCAGCAGACTTGGCAGACCAACATCCGCAAGCAGGGGGTGGCCAACTCCTTTCTCATCTGCGGCACCCTCTACACTGTCAGCAGCTACTCGGCACCCAATGCCACCATCAACTTTGCCTACAACACAGCCACTAGCACCAGCCGGGCCCTCAGCATCCCCTTTGAGAACCGCTTCCGCTACCTCAGCATGGTAGACTACAACCCCACTGAGCGGAAGCTCTTTGCCTGGGACAGCTTCAACATGGTCACCTACGCTGTCCGCCTCTCCCATGCATGAGCTGGGGACACACTAGCTCAGCCCCTGCAACCCCTGTGTGTGCCTTGGCACCCTGCTTCGCTTCCCAGCTTCCCCCAGCATGGCCAGAGTGCTGCTTTAGGCAGCCCTGTGTGCTGGTGTGGGCCACACGCTGCCCAGCTGCACCACACTTCAGCACCATCCCATCATGCTTGAGTGAAGCAGAGAGAAACGAATTGCTTCTCCAGAGCCTGATGGGGCCAGGAAAATGCCTCTCTCTAGCCACAGCAGGTTTTGGATGGGCCACAGCAGTATCCAGCCTTGAGCTGCTCCAGCATCATCTGAGACCACCCAGCCCAGCCATCCTGAATTTGGATCAGGGAGGGCTCAGCACAGTGAAGGCTGGGCAGGGCAGGCAGTGTAGGCAGGGAGAGGTTGTTTGGGAGGGTCCCCACCTAAAAATAAATGCTTTCCCTGGTTGCAAGCAGCACTTCCCACTGTGCAGCTGCAGTTTGTGTTTCCAGGCTCCATCTGAGCACAAGCATCACTGCTGCCCCCCAGATTACTTCCCCTACCCCTCACCCCAGTAGCAGCAGTTTCAGGGAGGCCTCCCCAGTGTAAGCTGGCCTCACAGAGGAGAGCAGCAGTCACCTGCCAACAGCAGCCCCACAGAGCCAAGCTCCTGGCTGAGAACTGTCGAGCCCCACAACATCAGTACCCAGTGGCATCCCGGAGCTCAGCCATTCCCATCATTTGTCAGGATCAAAAGCAGTGGGGAACACAGGCATTGCACAAGCTTTGTTTTATTGGGGAAAAGAAAGAAGCTAAGGGATCAGGGGTGAGGAATGCTGGCAGAGCACCCTGCAGCCAAGTGGCCCCTTGGTGTGCCCAGCCCTTCTTGGCCACGTGCTTTGGCTCTACAGGCCATGCCCAGCCACTGACAAGATGCGTAGCTGCCAGTGCCAGTTCAAACAATGCCAGTTTAACTATTTATTGTAGAAAGTCTGTAGGAGGCTTTTTCTTCCTCTCCCTCTGACACTTAGTGCAGATGGGGCAGCAGCAGCCACCTACCCCAGGGGATGCTCAAGGGCCCTGGCCCAATAAATGTTGCCCACCACAGCCACTGCCTTGCACCTCATCTTTCCAAACCTGGGTTTTCCTGGGGGTTTGGTGGGCTGGAGCCTGGAGGGACGTGAAGCACCGGTGCCACTCTCAAGGCACTGAGAGACTGAGGGTGCTGGAGGCGGGGGGGAGCTGAAAGTGTTTGGCCAGGAAAGTGCCACATTAAAGGGAGTTGCTGGGAGAACCCACCTTTTATTTAGTGCAAAGGAGGGCTATGACACACCCACAACATTGAATTGGAATAAAAGTTAAAGCTTCAGTGCTTAACCCCAGAGATCTGCCGAATGGGAAAGATTACAGAGCTCCAGGTAGCAGGGCTGCAGACAGGGGTGGACAATGCTGGGAAGCAGCATAGGATGGGAGAGATGGGGGGATGGAAGCAGCTCCTCCTTTGCTGCCACAGTACCCGGGCGTTTGGCTGCTCCCCGAGGGGGCAGCGCTGCTCAGAGCCAGGAAGCTGCAGGGATGGACCCTGGCTTAGAACTGACTCTGCTCTAGAAGGGCAGGAGGCGAGGGAGTTTTGAGGCAGGGAAAGCAATGGGTGCTGTCTGCAGGCAGGACATCCTCCTCCACAGTGAGGGTTGCCCCGGTGGGGGGGGAACTGGGAAAGAGCCCTGCCAGACCACCGAGACGGGCTGGAGAGCATATGGAATAGCATGGGGCCCTGCAGTGTGGGACCTCAGCACATCAAGACAGGAGGCTGAAAGACCCTTTCTTGCTCCCTAGCAGGCCCAGCACAGGGCTAGGATTGCTCCCCACGAGCAAAGGTGTCCCTCCGGGCCAAGTGATACACCTACACAACTGCCATAGTACAGCCTAGGAAGCTTCCACCACCCCACTGGTCCCCCCCATGCTTGCCCTACTTGTGCCACATTAGGACTCACTTGGCTCTGTTGGACACAAGGCTCTATGCCCATTGCTATCATCCACAGCATCTTCTCCAAGGCCAGAGGCCCCCATGGCTCCTTGCTGTCCTGGGGCTGCATCACCTACAAACTGCAGCAGGGTGTGTGCTGCACCCTGCTTCTCACGGGGTGCAGGGTGCCAGAAGCTGTGCCCCTGGATGACACCTTCCCCCCTCTCCTGCTGGGACTGAGTGAGGGGGCAGCAGCAATCCTTCCATCAACCACAGCCCCACACCCGTTCTCTCAGCCAGCTGGGTGCTGGATGAGAGGGATGCATGCACATGCTGATCTGGGTGGCCTGGTCCCACTGCAGGGAGAAGGCACCTGCTGTGACTGGCCCCAGCTCCTTCAAAGCCCATCTGGACATGCTTCTGTGTGACCTGGTCTAGGGAATCCTGCTGTGGCAGGGGGGGTTGGACTAGATGATCTTTCGAGGTCCCTTCCAACTCCTAACATTCTGTGATTCTGTGATAGTGCATTATAGGTTCTCCTGATCTGGGAAAACACGGGTGCATAGCCCTGGCCCAGGGAGCAGTCTCATCCCCCCAGCACACCTTTGTCCAGGATTTCCAGAGAGCTGGGCTGGAGCTGAACACACAGCTTTACTTACCAGGCCTTGCAAAATCGAGCCCGGAGAGTCCCTCCCCCGCTCCTGCGACCCAGTAAGAAGCCAGCCTGAGCCGAGGGGCTTGCTGGCCCCAGCCACATTCACTCCCTGTTACCTGGTTAAATACCATAAACTACTCAATGAACCTAGGGCAGTGGCTGAAAGCTCAGCCTGGCCTCAAAGGCAGCCAATGGTGGTTCAGGGCTGTTTTGGGGAAACACCTCAAAATTGGATTATGCTGATGCACTAAATGCCCAAGAATTTGCTTTAAATTTTTCTGTAGAAACATCCTTGTTCTGCTCAGCACAAAAGGTAGAATCTTGGTGCATTTCCACAGAGGACTGTGGGAAATCTGACTTTTTCTAGGGTCTTTACTGGAGAATTTAAGATTAACCCTTTCAGCAGCATTTCACAGAATCATCACTGTTGGAAAGGACCTTCAAGATCATCAAGTCCAACTGAAAGCTCTGCGCTACTGTTATCCCTAAACCATCTCCCTAAGTGCCACATCTACCTGTTTTTTGACAACCTCCAGGGACAGTGACTCCACCACTTCCCTGGGCAGCTTATTCCAATACTTTACCACTCCTTCAGTGAGGAAATTTTTCCTAATATCCAATCTAAACCTGCCCTGGCACAACTTAAGCCCATTCCCTCTAGTCCTATTGCTAGTCTGGTGAACAATATCCCATTTTTGGGAGGACTTTCCAACATGAACCATGCAAAAGACAGCCTCAGAAGAGGAAAACACCAGTGTAGATCAGTTACTCTTTCACAGCACATTTTGTAGATTATGACAATGCTTACCTTCACTGCCCTATCTTCATCCTCCTCTCCCTAGGTGTTTACTATAGTTCTCTTATGGTTCCTGTAAAAAAGGCCATTTACCTGTGATGTTACCTCCTCAGAAGCAACTTCTACCCATCACTCCATTTGTGGATGACAGCACCTTTATTTACTTCATACCCCCTGAGAAGAGAGCTTAGCAGGAAGACTCTGGCTCTCTCGGTGTCCCCAAAACAGCACTGCTTGCCCAGCCAAGTGCAGGCATGTCTGACTGCTCCAATCCACTGTGGCTGGCAGAAACAGCCCTGACCCAAGGCAAATCGCTCCTTGCAGAGCAACCCAGATACCTGTGCCTGTCTTTCCTTTCTCTGCACTTGTTGAAGGTACAGTGCAAGCCAGCACCTTCTCCCAAGGTGGGAATTACTTCTCAGACCAAGCATGGGAAAGTTTATGGTGTTTGTTATGACCCCAGTTTTCTCTGGTGGCCAGCTAACAGCATCCTGCCTCTTTGTAACCCTACTGCCCCAGCACAAGGAGCCCAGGAATATTCACCTTCAAAACAGAGGACAAATGCTTAACCCTTCATTCTGCTCAATGCTCCAAGTCACAAGTCAGTAACTGTGTGATGTGAATGCATGGTAGCAAGTGTGTGTTGCTTGCTGCAAGTTGTGAAGAGAACAGTTCAGAGGCAGCACAAGGAAGCCTCCTGCAACCATGGGAAGCCTCACTCCTACAGAAACCCTCTTGCTGTGAAGGCAACAGTGCAGTCACTCACTGGCTAACATGAGTGTAACCAGCTGGGTTGGTCCTGGTCTCCTCTGACAAGTGTCTCTTCTCTAGGAAACAAAAAGCAAGTCTCCAGCACCAGGCAGCTGACAACACAGCACAGATGTAATGACTTGCCAATCCAACTGGCAGCCTTCTTCCCAGAGCTAGGTGGCAGCTGTGTCCTGCGAGACCTTTCCTGGCGAATGAGATCAAAAGAGCCAGGAGAAACAGAAACGAGCTGCTTCAAACCAGTTTTCTTTACAAGTCTTTTCCCAAGCTGCTTCAACTGGGCACAGGACATTCAGGTACTCTCCTTGCATCCTGCAGCCCTGTTGCTAATCATGAGATTACCCAGGTACTTTATTTAGAGAATACTTTATTAGTTTCTGTAATCAAACCCATGTAAATAAGACCGTACATATTTAATACAGTGCGTTACCCCTGTACAAATGGAAAAAAAATTAAGTTTAACATTTCTAGACCAATATGGCTGTTAATTTCTGTACAATGCCAACTCACACTACAAGTGGGATACTTTTTTCCAAAGTTGACATCACAGCTAGTTTCCAAAAATTCAAATTATATATATATATTTATATAAAAAGATAACCAATAGCGATTCACTAGGCATCAATAGCAGCAACAGCCTTTCCAGCTTCTGCAGTCATTTGAACAAAATTATACACATTAGACTTTTCAACTCACTCTTCCTTCCAAAAAAAAAAAAAAAAAAGGTAAAAAAAAATAAATCCAAGAAAAAAACCAGCAAATTCTGCTACTGATGTGGTACCTGGTGCTTTTTATTAGCTTTTTCAATCATTGTCTGGAAAAAAACCTGTAGAATAACATTATTAAAAACAGCTCCAGTATAGCACAGTCACTACTACATATCATAAGCAGGTACAGGATATCTTACATTCACAGAAGTATCATACAGTACTGTCCTACAGCTATAATACTAGAGGATACAATTAAAAAGGCATTTATTTGACTTGATTCTACTTTCCAGCAGACTGTGGGCAAGGAGGTGGTGCGACGCAGCTCTGATATAAAGAATGCACCTTTTAGAGCAAACTCTCTTTAATCCAGTACAGGTTCCTTTTATTCTCATGGCACAGTCCTAAGTGCTCGTTGCTGTATACAGACATAAGCTGGAAACCGTTTCAAGATCACTCTCAGCATAGAAAGACAGCTGGACAGAGGTGAACAGAACAAACCTGACTAGTGATGCAACGAACCCTTCAGCTCCCCAGGTGAACGACAGAGGGGGAATGGGTGTAGAAAACACAGTGGCCAAGTAGCATTTCCATATGGTGATCTAAATACAGTATATTGTCATCCAAGAAGCAGCAGTCAGCAAAGCACTGCCTTCCAAGGGAAACTCAACAACAGTGTTACTTTTCACGTTACCTTAGGTTAGAGATCACACTGCAAAGGCAATTTTGCCGGCTATGTGAATCCCTCTGTTTATTACACGATAGAAGCTTCTTAAGTCACTAAAAAACTTAACACACCTTATACCTGGCCCAGCACCATCTTCAGATCTGCATGTTCTCATACTGGTGGGTTTATAAAAACATAAATAGCAGCTGAAGATCAGAGCCTAAAGAAAAGAAGAGTATTCACCTTGTCAGCTAGGGAAATGCCTCCCCAACCACCTTCTTCCCCGGCATGGCCATTTCCACCTTGGGAAGCATACAGGTGTGTAAGCCAAAACATGTGCACACGTCTACAACGTGCACACAACAAAAGCAGCCTTCATGCTGTGAGAGAAGATACAAGCCCAAAGAGCCCAGCAGCTCAGCTGGATACACAGCAGTTTGCATTTGTAACTGCCGATAGCTTCCATGTCCCTTTATACCGCTCAGAGCTCTGCAGGGAGAGAGGACTGTTGCCTTGTCCTTTGGGCTACAAATTCACACTGCTGTCATTTCACTCACCCTCCTCCCTCTTTCACAGAGAGACAGCCTCTAAGATTTTGTTTCTTCTGTTTTGATTGCCTGAGGTTTGATTGGTCCAGTTCTAACAGGTTTTGTAACTGCAGCAGGAGCAGGGGCAGGCTTCTCCTCGGTTTTGTCCTGGCAGACTCCTGAAGAGTCAGCAATTGCCTCGCTGGGTTTGCTCCCGTTCTCCTCCACCTTCTGTGCTTTGCCTCCTATGGGTTTGCTCTGCTGCTGCTGCTCAGAAAAGAATCTCTGGGTGGACTGAAGTACCTCTGCTCTCTGCTTTGCCTTAAGAAAGGGAAGAAAATGTCGTTACTGAAGAGAGGGCACTGGAATAAGAGTAACTTCACAAAACTATCTATCTCCTACATGAAAAAGGAAGGACTGATGGCAGCACCCAGACCTTCCTAGAAAGACAGTGTCCATCCAGTTGCTTCCCAGATGTCACCAAGTCTGGGTGCTTGGCTCCTCAGTGGTAGCTTAGTCATACCTAGGCTTCCCTTGCTCTTCCCAATCCTTACCCGTGAAAAGAGGATCAAGGACAACAGCTGGAAGCATAACCTAACATCTTTTTATGCCACTACTGTTGCAGAGCTTAAAAAGTATAAGCCCTGCCTACAGCAGGTTCAAAACAAAGCTTCACTCCTTGGTAAAAGTCAGACTTGACCAGAAGGCATACATGTGTCTGCACACTGCCAAGCCCTGACACTACTGTGGGCACCGAGGGCCCTGCCAGCTGTCATTTCTCCTGCTGTGTGGTCTGGACTTCTTGAGCACAGGGGCTGCATCACAGCAGCAGAATCTAGTCTGTGCACCCACAGTTTTCACCCTGTTGTTCTGGACACAGACTTCAGGGATACGTGACCTGGGAGGTCATAGCTTCGCTCTACGTTCAGCTGAAGCCTTATCTGCTTCCCACTTGAAGTGGGCAAACTGCTGCCTGGCTTCCTTCAAATCCCTCCTCTGAATACTACTGGCAATCCTGGCTTGCACCTGGGACATTTAGCCTTTGTGACTGCATGTTTCAGCCACAGTTTCACACTGGACCTTTCATTCATCAGTGAAGCACTGAGCAGACCAGACACTTCAGACTAGGGCTTTCCTATCCAGACTCAGTAAAACAGGAGTTGCATTAAGAATTCAATGTTTTGGAAGCTGCACCATTAAGCCCAATGCACCTTTATTAAAATTCAGAAGTGTGTCTTAATAACCCCCAACTGCAATACAGACACTAAGCCTCCCTGTACCTAAGTATTTTGTGCCTTTTTTGGTTTTTTCCCCAGAAAAGAGGACTGTGGGGTGGAGGGGGAATGACACAATGGGGGACACAAACCAGCACAATCCTGGAACAAGAAGTCTTGGCTTTAATACTGTGTAATTGCTCCAAGTAACTCAACCAGCAACAGAACTGAAAACAAACTTGTGAACTCTGGTGAGCTGGACTGTAGCAACAGCCTGATTTTACTGGAGCCAGATGGACAGATGAAATCTTTTGCATAGAATTCAGCCATCCCCTGAGGTTAAGGCTAGAAGGCTGGATGACTCGACCACAAGTAACCAAGTGTGACAGTATAACTCACATTCTTCTGAGCAGCATTTGCAGGGAGATTGAGAAAACCAGGACTGCATCTTTGTTATGACTGGCTAGATTCAGTTTGTAAACTAATACAGACTCAAGACAATACACTATTCATCAGCTGGTAAGTCTACAGCTAGCATGAGCTGGTGGTAGAAAACTAAATGGATCAAATAGCTAGAATTTAAGGGGTGATCAATTCTACTACAACCAGACTTAAACAGGGACAACACACTCTTGCTTTTACACTTCAGTGCAGGGGTTATAGCAAATGACAGTTCTAAGGGGCTCCTTCATCTGCTATCTATCATACTGTGCTGAAACAGGCTATGTGTACAACAGTGTCCCTACAGAGATGCCTCATACTGCAGTCCTGCCTCAGTAACTAGAGACTGTCTCAATCTGAAGGGTCCCAAAGTGCTTTAAGAAGTTAGATGTCTTTCATCAGCTGCTACTGAAATGCAGCCACTTCTGTGGAGTGTAGCATGTTACTGCATTATATGACAGAGAATGAATCCCAGGCATTTCAAACCACTGGGAAATGAATCTATCTAGAGTCACCAGGGAGGGAGGCTGGCTGAAAAAGGAGGGCTCATACTGCTGCTCACAACTGGGGAGGCAGATGTGCAGTGACAGCTAACAAGCCAGGTCTGTAGGCTTCATCACTCATTCAAAAATTCAAGGCTCTTGAAATCTAGTTGCCAGATTGCTTTTGACAGTAGTGGCAGCTTCACAACTGCTGACCACAAGACCACTTGAGAAACAAAGGTCCCTACAGTTCTCATTAGAGAAAAAAAAAAAAAGAAGGGCTTTGAGAAGGTCTGTGTTCAGCTGTTAAAGGACCAGCCCCAGGCTTTGGGTCCAGAGGCATTTTAATTGGGACATGATTTGCAGACACATTCCTGTCCTCCAAGCTGTCAAGACTGAACTGGTATTAACAGCACTGCTGTTCAAATACTAACCTTCATGTCTCGTTCAGCCTTCATCGCAGCCTGGGCCTGATTGCCTCTGGCTCCAGATACTGATCCACAAAGACCTCTGGCCACACGTGGTAAATGAGGGTGGCTCATAAGGCCTGTGGTCATCTGAGACGGCATCTGACTATGCAGTACTACTGGCAGCCTCTGAACAGGTGCTGGGAAGGTGTTAGTATATGGGGCTCTTACCAATGGAGGGAGCAGGTTAGGTTGAGAGAGGATCTAAGTGGGGGAAAAAAACAACACAAAGAGACATTTTGCAATTAGAAAATTGCCAACTAGATTGCATGTTGGCATTATCTTGAAGGGGACAAAAAAAAATTGCTGCTCTGTCAAACTGATGTCAAGAAAACAGGCTTTTATCTTAAGAGAGGCCATGGTTGAAGTATAGGGAAAAAAAAACCCACAAAAACACAACACAACAGCCCTGTGGTGCTGTTGTGCCTGAAGGAAGGTACCAACAGCTGAAAACCTTCATGTTAAGGGAGAAGACCCATGCAAAGTGGTGGAGAAGTCACTAGTGAGAGGCAGCCCTGGAAAGGCTAGGTAGATTTTTCTGGTGGCAATGCAAAAAAAAAAAAATAAATCAAATCTCAAGCCCTGCAGTCAAACACTCCAAGACAAGACAGACAGAAATCTCACACTTTTACAGAGGCTACATTTCCCTAGCAGCCTGGCTACAGTCACCTGTAATAGGGATGTTGTGTTGATGTAAGTTGTGCTCCCTGGAATGCCAGAAGCAAATCAAACCCTTAAGCCATCAGTCCCACTTTGTATGGACTGTATGACCTCCAGAGACCCTTTCCAACCTGAATTGCTCTACCACGACTTCAGAGATGCAATTCACATAACTTCATCTGTTTTGTCTTTAAACATACAAAATATGCACTGGGACCCTTCTGAGACATGAAGCTTCTCCTCTTCCCCAACCCAATGATCTCTTTTTGCAGGGTGAGGTGCATTACAGCAGGATGAGGAAGCCAGCAGAACTTGGCTGTTCTACATCAATCACAACTTGTCATTAAATTCCTCACTGTGCAGAGAAGTCTCAAAAATCAAACACACCACAAAATCTGCACTACTTGTTAGTTAGCATGGTTAGAGAGGGTTTTGATCTTGAAATCTGTTTTCTTACATCATTTAATTGTTAAGGATTCCACTTTGTGTCTCCCCATGATAAAGCCTGAGGAAACAGACAATTTAGAGTCATCAGATCATACAGAGAAACTGACTTGCTTGTAGGAAGTCACCAGTCACCCACCTGTGGTGCAAACTGTGCAGGAAATGGTTGTGTCATTCTCACAGCAGCAGCTGCTGACTGAAACTGCTTCTGGTACACAATGCTGTTCATTTTATTGGACTGATTGTTAGGACTTGTAGAACTGGCCCTAGGGAAAAGAACACCACTAAGAATCACAAGTTTCAACTTCACTAGAAATACAGCATTACAGTGAGAAAAAGAATCTCTTACAGAAGAATATTGGATACAGAATCACAGAATGTTAGGAGTTGGAAAGGACCTGGAAAGATCATCCAGTCCAACCCCCCTGCCACAGCAGGATACCAGCTTCTCTATCTACCAACAGTTACAAATGCAAACAAACTCAGAACTTAAGAATACAAAAAACCCCCCCCTGAACAAAAATACTTGATATGGAAAGATTCTAGGGCATGAAAGAGATCTTTCCCAAAAGCATTTGTAACACAAATACTGATGTTATAACAAGTGTGTTTCCCTTCCCACTCCTGCTATCTTATGTTTACTCCTACCCCTTCACACAGTGTGCTCGAGTGTGTCAAGTTCAGAGCTCTGTCACAACAGGCATTAAGCATGCAGGGCAGAAGCTGCCAGGTGCAGTTGCTTCTACTCTGACCTGCTGTCAACTGGTTCAAAATGCACTTGAACAGGTTTCAAGAATTCACAGAAGATGCTCTCCCTGTTTTATTTGGCTAAGAACATGACCCACCCCCCCNTAGAAGTGTTCAATCACCATGAATTAAATGAAGCCTGAAAAGATTACCTGGGGGAAGGGAACCAAACAGCCCTCAAAGAAAGAGAAAAGAGAGTGACTGAACAACCTTCTTTAGGAAATGGAGCTTGATTTGCAGAGTTCTCATGCAGAATATGTGGGTGATATGCTTATTTAACAAAAAATGAGCAGCAGGGCACCAGTACCAAGGAAGCCAGCTAAATTCAATACACACCAATGTTTTGTTAAGTGTAAGAAGTTTCTGATTATTTTATTTTTGAGATCTAGGAGGCTTTTGTCAATCTTTCCAGCACCTCTACAATTAAGTGCATGAGCTTATGCTAAGTCCTGCTTTGGTTGCCAGTAGAGGAGACATCTCATGTAGAGTCCCTAAGATTCATATGATCCAGTCACTTGTCCTAAATACTGACTAGCTTGCAAATTCAACTACCTTCTTGCTCATCCCTTCACTTTTTCCTCTGGTGAACTACAGGAGGTATGATTTCAGCACACTCTCATTTCTACAACCCAAGGAAAGCCTGAACAGGGTGAGCCTGCTAGAGTGAGAGCCACTCAATAGTTAACTATGCATGGGAGTGCAGCTTTCAAGACACTTGTAACTTCAGCAGCCCTGACGTGCATTTGCAGATGAGCAATACTCTGTTAATTCTGTCAATTACCCAAGCAAACCCACAGAACAGCTTACTAGAAGCTTGTATGATGAGAAGATAATAGATCTTGCAACAAATCTAACAGAACTGGTACCACAGCTGTGGTGTAAGCCTTTAAATGTTTTTACTTTGAACACCACAATTAAGATAAACTCTTCTACAAAGAGTTCTGTCTCATCTTCCCTGTCACTTCTGTTTTTTTCCTGGTGCAATCTCTGTTATTTTATGAGACTTGTTTAGGTTTCTTTAATCAAAAAGTATTTTTAAGATTTTATTTCAGAGCTATGCACTTCTGGCCAACTGTAGCAGATCTGATGACTATTGGAATGCTGCTTTTAAGCTAAGATTAAGCAGCATATTTTACACTAGTAACCCCTCTTCCTGTCTTCCAGCACTGCCTGCTCATGCATGACTAGGTTCATTTTCTAGCTCTGATTTCAAGCAATTTTCAGCTTAAAATAGATTTACCTGAAAGGACTGGAAGTTGGAGTAGTACTTCTGCCAGTAACTGGTGGTGTTCCAGGTTTAACATCAATGCCACCTCCAAAGGCCTTCAGGTCCATTTCTGATATCTGAAAAACACAGAAATGGACAGGTTGATTCTAATTCAAAGACAAGTTCCATCTACTGAGTGTTAGCTTACCTCCCAGTTTTCTCAATGCAAGTAGGTCTCTTAGGTGCAAGCCAGACTGCAAACCAGCATATCTTACAATCAGGACAACCTCAGCACCACAAACAACTCTATATACAATTTTCCTGCACTATTTGGCACTTCCAGCAATGGCACTGGTTTTCTAACTTAATCTTCCTGCATAATGAAAGGAGATTTGTGACTTGTTTCACATATTTGGCCTTAAAACCAAAAATGTTATAGGGTTGAAATTTCCTTCCCCATCTCAGAGAAATATTTAGATATAGTCTTGAAAAATGCTGAAGAGAATGCCAAAAACCAACCCAGTTCTACAAAAACAACTCACAATAACAAAAGGAGCTGTCATTCATGCAGAAACATCTCTGGTCTCTACCTGGAGATATGAATCTTGGATGTTATTGTGCAGATACACTCCAAAGAATAAATTAAGTCTCTGGAACAGTGTCTTTCTACACACAGCCATAACAGCAACAACACATCAGGTAAAAGTGAGTGGCTGTTCTAAACTGACTTTCTTTAGCAGGAGAATAATGAAACCCTTAACACAAGGCAGGAAAGTCACCTCAGGCCACCATCCACTGCAGTTCTTAATTCTTGCTGAAATCAGCGATCATTTTCCAAAGACAACTGTAGCAAGAAAGATGCTGCTGCTTGGAAGATGGGCTCATAAAACAGGTGAAAAGGTTTGGCCAGGTCCTGTGAAGCTAGAAAACTGCATGGTGCAAAAATCACTGCATTCTGCTGGGTAACAGGATGAAAATTTCACCTGATCTGCCATTCTGGTTGCCACTACTGGCTAAAACATGGAATTAAATGCCCGAGAGGGAGCTTTCTTATCACAGCTGTAAACCACTGGGATAGCAGGAGCATCTTATACTCCAAAGCACCCTAAAAATCTAGGCCACAAGCTGTAAGGATTTCAGGTGCAGTTCCAGAAATAGGTTACTACCTGTGCTGGGGGAAGACCTTGCTGTATCTGACAGAAAGCTTGGCTGTGTTCACGTCCGGTGTTACACTCACTGCTTGCCTGAAAGTATGCTGCAACTATGTTGTGCTGCACACTATCTGAAAACTCCAGGTGCCTGTAAATCTGTGATTTCATCTAAGACAAGAGACCTTGTGATTGGAAGCCAGCTTCACAAATGCCCTCACATTAGCAATTATCAGAGCAGCTCCAGATAAAGGAGAAGAGAGAACTCCCTCCTAAGTATCCAAGCTTCTTGCACTAATTCACTTATCTCCTTACTGCAAGTGTTACACATGGAGTTTTCTTCAGCAGCAAGACCAGCCTCTTTTTGGTTTGTTTGGTTGTTTTTTTGTTTAAAAAAAAAAAATACATCAAAGCTCCTGCCTTGCATAGAATTCTAAGGTCTCAATATACACCTTGCTGTGCTATTCAGAAAAGCAGACCCCCAGCAACATTAGTAAAGTTTAATTCTAGTTTAAGGTCCCAGCTGAAACCCCTAAAACTCCAGTCTTGTTCCAGTAGGAAGACTTGATCCCAATTAAAACTTGCTCTGGTATGAGATTAGGAAAAACTGTAACAAGGACATGCATAAGGAGAATTAGAAACCAGCCCTGACAGTGTAATGTTGTTTGCCTGTTGCCCTAACAATGGCTCTGTACCATTTTCTACATGAAACATTCCATTAGTCCACAAAGTTGTTATCAGACTAGGTTGCCCTACAGTGCAAGTGCACCAGTCTCATGTTAGCTACAAAAACTCAGCTAAACCTTTACCAAATGCCCTGATCCAGTCACTAAGCCATGACTGGCTTTTCTATCTTCTCATCCTTCTCTTTTCAAATCAGGGCAGATTTTTAGATGCAAGAGTCAACATGCTGTGCTGATTCTATAAACCAGCTTTTACTGCAGATCTACCACTGTCCTTACCTTTCCAGTTGCAGCAATCATGCTGTGTTGAGTACCTGCTGGGATTAATCCTCTGAAAGGCTGGGTTACTTGTGCAGGTCTGCTTAGATTTTGAGCCTGTGCCTGTGGTGGTGTGTGCTGTAGTGGTGGTTGTAAAGACTGGGGTAGGGCAATAAGTGGCTGTGCTGTGGATCCAAAGTTGGGCAAAGAAATTTGTGATCCTGGCAAAGGTACTGTTACCTGGAAAAGAAGTACAGAATCACCAGTAACACATACACAAGGGCCATTATTCAACTTCCTTCACTAGCTCTATCATTTCAGCAATATTCAACTGCTAGTGTGGTGAGACACTCCAACAAGTTGCCCAGAGAGCTTGTGGAAGCCCCATCCCTGGAAGCTTTTAAGGCAAGGCTGCATGGGGCTCTGGGCAACCTGATCTAGTGGAAGGTGTCCCCACTAGGCAGGGGAGTTGGAACTAGATGATCTTTAAGGTCCCTTTCAACTCTGACAATTCTATGATTCTAAATGGGTTAATGAATTCATACATTTACCCACTGAGATGCAAGCAAATAAGTGAATGTATTGTTTAGCCTGTATTTATAATCAGTTCTAAGGGCATTTGGGTCTTTGCTGTTCATAAGCAAAACTGCATGCTAGCTCAACTCCAACATCATTCAACAAGATTTCCTTGTATGAAGAAGTAGTAAATGTAATTAAACTCAGAAAATAAAAGTAGAGTGAAATAGCCAGCTGGAGAGTGGATGGGGTTATTTATTTACTTAAACTAATTGTAGTCCTCAGAAGGACACTGGTATGAAAATTAGATTTTACTTTCCAGGAGTCCCACCACCCAGCAATCTGAGCTCAAAAAAACCACCCTGAAGAACAGGTTGCTCCTTGCTTGCTTTTACAGGGAGTGTTGTGGGCTAAAAACAGCACAGGATAGTGATAAATATGAAAATACCATGTAAGTGACCTGACTGGCAAGAGTTACTGTATTTCCTAGTCTGACCATCACCCAGAACCTGTAAAATTGTATTTGAGTGTGACTAGAAGGAGGAAATTATATTCTCCAGATGTGAAAGACTTACTAGGGTTCTGCTCTGAAAGACAATAGATTAAAAGTACAGAAACAGCCAAGCCTGAACACATTAAAAGCACTAAACCCTTCTAGAAGGTCCTGAAAACTTTATGTTAGATTTCCAATAGATGAGATTCAACTTTAAGTCTCTTCTAGTTTTCTGTCTTGGCACATTTCACATGTATGAAGCTGGCTATTATAATAAACCAGTCCAGCATAGCTTTTTTTTCCTCCTTTTTTAAAGCCACTTAATTGAAGCAGAAGATGCATTTACAGCATCCTGTAAATATGACTGAATGCTTGCACACAGCAAATGAACAGTTCTTTCTCAAATCAATTCAAAATACCTAACAGCACTGGAGTTATTTTACAAACATAATTTAGGTTCCTGGTTACTGACTTGGCTGCCCTGTTCTCCTGTACAACTGATTATCTTTCAGCTTCTCATTTGTTTCCTACATAGCTGCTATTGTTGGCATATGTAGCAGCTCTGAGGTTTCATCTCAGTAAGATTTGATGTTAACAATTGGGCTGGACTAAGCACCTGCAGCTTCTCTCTCTCTCTCTCCAACATCACTAACTGATACCTGCCCAAATAAAGGCAGCACATGTCTCAATCAATTAGTAAAATCCCTCTGCCAACTACTGGAAAATGCACCACACCAAAACTCTCAACAACAAGGTACTGTTAAGAAGAATACAATTTAGGAAATTTACCATGCCATAGTTTACCTGCTGGAGAGCACTGGGAGATTGTGCAGTGTTGTAGAAATTGCTCTGGCCAGGCTGTTGAACTTGCCCAGAGTACAGATTTGAAGCTTGAGTGAGTGTAGCTCTGGCCTAGGAAGAGGGACAGACACCATTACATCAAGAATATTTAGGGGAGCAGTTCTGAGACAGAGCATGGCACATTATTCTGTACTTCAACCACTACAGTGGAAATCACAGCTGAAGGTTTCAGCTTGTGATACAAGTTCTCAGTTGCAAGTAGCTAGAATAGCCCTTTCCTACCTACCATAATAGAAATTAAATTAGGAGGTCCAATTAGTGACAGAAGTACAAGGAGCCCTGAAATTTGGGGAACAGTCCTCAATTCAGAGATGATGCTAATGCACCTTCATGAAATTAAAATAACATTATCATCTTAAGTTTGCTGCTACCTTGACTGCCACTGTAATTATCACAGAGGTGGGCTTAACCCAAGCTGAGCAACACTTGATTTATTATTGCATTATCTGTATCAAACCATTGCAGAAGTTTTGCATTCTGGAGCATTTCCTACCTGGAGGATGTGAGTATCAATAAGTTGAGAGCCTCCAAGTCCTGAAGCTTGACCAAGTTGATGTTCATATAAGATAGGAATAGGTTGTGTATTAGAAGTCTGTTGAAATGCCAGGCTTGACTGTGCCTTAGCAAGCTCCTGGTGTTGTACAGCTGGGAAGTTGTGTAAGGCTGTACCAGACAGAACTACTGGTGATGGCTGAGACAAACCACTTTGCATAAAAGCTTGCTGAGATCTGCAAGAGATGGAAGAGATGGATACATTAAAATGCAGACAGAGCTCAGCAATGAGCCACCACAAATTAAGAACAGGCTGTATTCTTTAAACAGAATCAGAACACTTGGCTCTATTGGACAGACTTTCACCTGAGAAAGGTAGATCTTTCTATTTATTCTCCACCCAAAAGAACAGATGGTAGTAAAGACCACAGGAAAAAATGACTAGGCTTTTTATTTAAATCTTAAAAGTACATTTAGCTAGAAGTTTCTGTAGAAATTAACTGTAACTTATAGAAGCTACCAGTTCTTAGTTCCTATGCTATAAAGGTAGGGCAATGAGGAAGCACCACACTCCCAACTTTTAGCACTTACACTTTAAATCACTGGATGCAGATGACTGTAGCTTCCAAATGAGTGTTTTGGCTTCAAAACAGTAACACAGACACTACAGCCTTTAACTTTAACTAGATATTAATTTCCCTTGTTACCAGCATGGGGAAGCTGCAGCTTGTTTAAAAACCTGCAGACCCAAACCAGTACAGCAAAGCACCACAGACAGGTTGCTTCAGTCCATCAGAAGTATTTATCCAAACACTTCCATTAAAAGCCTGCTTAATAGTCACCTTCAGACAGAAGAATCAGTTTATAATAAACACCCCTCTCACAGCTCTTCAGCTCAGAGAGGAATGTTTCCAATGGAAAATGACTTTTCATTTTATCACTTGGTTGATGAAGTACCAGCACAGCACTGGCCCTGTTAATCCACTGGCATAGTGGCCATGGGTCAGAACACCCAGGTCAGCTTTGTTCTGTACCTTTCCTTAATGGGAAAATAGTCTTAACAGTTGCACTCTGAGCATTGGAGAAACTTGCCCAGAATGTATGCAGTGGACTGCCTTCAATGTAGCCAAAACAATTTTCACAAGCTTGTGTTGGGGAAAGTATTCATACTCTTATAAAGAGCACAACCCAAAACTCCATTCATGCTGATCAGCCAGAAGCATTTAATCTGCACTACATGCCAGACTGATTCTGTTTCTGCAGCTAGCCAACTGTTTGCAACAATTTTTGTTAGCTGTGGTAGGACAAGCAATAGTTGGTCCAACAAAGTCAGCTAAGCACAAAGTCAGGATACACATGTAGTCAATGAAACCTTCTGTGTCTTCAGCTTCTGCATTACAACAAGCAGGGTTTTCTACAGTACATGCAAAAATCAACCAGTGTTGGTTTGATTAGAAAATGACTGAATTGAAGGGACAGACTCCTCTTCTTCTGTCCTCTTAGTATGGAAGACATTTTTAGCATTTTAGTCTGGTGTCCTAAAGATGGAAGTATTATGCATATATTTGGAACTCACCATTTCACAGCTACATCTCCACATGCAGGCTAGTCAGACAACCCTGCATACAGAGTTCTCAGCAAGACAAACAAACAAAAGAGATTTTGGGGAAGACAGAAGAATGAAGCAGCTATTGAGCACAGAACACATTTCTGCAGGGAAGCAAATTCTATACATTCTGCCACTCAAAAACCAAATAAATGTTCATCTGCAACCTACCTATAAGGTTGCAAGGAGGAGTTGAACAATTCTTGGGCTTGTGAAACAGCTGGAGCTGCTCCCAAACTCAGTTGAGCTTGATGCTGTCCCTGGAGAGGTGCATAGATGGGGATGGGGATCTGCTGAACTGAAGCAGGCTGCATAAAAAAGAAAGGATTAAGCACTCAAGGACAAAAGTCACATAGGAAAGCTACAGTTGAATGTGTGCCAGGATCTGTGTAACACTAGAAAAAGTAAATAAAGAATGACAAATCTCAAAGCTGCATGCAGAGCTGCTGCTGCTCCCATTTGGAAAATTACTTTCTAGTTGAATGCTACACTTCTCCTTGCAAATAACCAGAAGAAACTGAATAAATCCTTTAGATCTCAACAGGAAACAACTGCACAAGTTTGCACACAACTTTGTACTACAAAAGTTGAAGAAGTCTGCAGTAAGGTGGCCATATAACCACTCCCCATCAATATGTACTTTGACATAAAGCATATTTGTGAGGGAAAGCTTATCCTCTCAACTTTTACAACAAATGCTTTCATTCTCAGGAGCAGTAGAGATCAAACATTGCCTGCACACATGAGAATGAAATGGCAAGGGCAGGTGTGACCTAACTTTTGCTGTCTTTAGCCCCACCCTCCTCTTACCCCCATTAGCTCATTAGCAGAGCTTTAAAGGCAGTATGGACAGGGAGATGAGGTGGGGGGAAAAAAAAAGGAAGAAAGAAATATCCCCAAATACCTGAGAAAGCCCTGGTTGAAAGCCTTGCTGTTGGGCTAGAGAAGGTGGTGCCAAACGTGCATGTTGGGTATTGAACAGATGACTTGTATCCATGTAAAATGCTGGAATTTGAGCTGCAGCACCTCAGGAAGAGCAACACAATTAGTACCTGATTCCAAACACCCCCCTGCTAGAAAGGTTTACACCAAGAGGTAAGAGACACAGCCACTGTCAGTACTTCTCCAGCTACCAGAGAGACTGGGAGAACAGACAGAACTCAAGAGCTGGGTGCCCTAACCAGCTTTGGTATCTTTTCCAGTTCACCCCCAGAATCTCTCAGTCTTTCACATGCATTTTCAGTTCCATGTGACTCTTAGGGGATGAGCAACAGATTCTGGCCAAAAGAGGCATTTGGGCTAACAAAGAACATGATCTGCTGTCATGGAATTTAGCTTAGCTATATGTAGTGTTTTCTTTAAAGAAAAATGCCATGATTTTAAACTATTGTAGCAGTTTAAGCAAGAAGTCAAGAATAAGACATTCTTGGTCTTAAATAGTGATTTAAAATTCTGCAACAGAAAAATGGTACATCAAGAGAACAAAACTGATTTTCCTCCATAAGCTAACAACACAGCATTATCTTTAGACTTACTGATAGAAATGTTGAGTATTTAGAGTGAGTATTTGCTTACAGAATGCTCTCCATCACTCTGCCTTTACTGCAGATATAATCAGAACTGAATTCAACTCTCCAGCTTCAGAATGCCAAAAACACAGATACATGGCTTCTCAATCACAAATACTATTACCTGCTGCTGACTGAGACACATAGACCTGGGGACTTTGCTGTTGCTGGGCAATGAGGGATGGCATGCAGCTCAGCTGGGAAAAGTGACTGGCAGAAGCTAGGCTGCTTGTCTGCAACTGCTGTGGTTTCACTTTACATATATTAGGAGGGTCTGAGGTACTTGCAGTCTTTGTACTCAGTGAGGAAGTTGTGTATGTTCCAGCTCCTAGGAGGAGAGAAGCAAGAAATACATCACAAACCAGCTAAAGGTATTTCAAAGCATCATCTTCCAATTGTCAAAAGTTTTGGGGCAGCTTTGCAAGCACAGCCACAACTAGGAAGGAACACCAAAACCTCATGCAGCTGTTTCCATCAATGTAAGATGGGCACTAAGGACAATTTAACTTAACTTCACCTATAGGAATCACTGCAACCATAACACATCTCCCTTCTCAAGTACAGGAGCATATAAAAACACTAAAGTGGACATCTTGGTTAGCTATGCAACAAAATACTGCAATATACAATGGTTATACCTCTCATGGTTGAGATCTTTTTCAAGCACTACTACTGCAAGGTGTGAAGATTTAACCAGATACAGTATCTTCTGTTTGCTGCAAAAACCCACCCTAGAAACCAGCACTGTTTGTGAAAAGTACTTGGACATTTGCTTTGCCTAGTGCAAAGGGGTTTTGGTAGGAGCTGTCAAAGCTTTGAGTCCAAATGCAAAAGCAGAAATAAAATGAAGACTGCAATTAGATGCATAGCAGAATATCTGCCCCAAAATCCTCTGCTTGCCTTCATTCAGCTGAAGAAAATGAAAACAGTAAGGCAGCCAACAGAAGTTTACCTCCTCTTTCATGTCCATAGAAGAAGCATAGGCAGAGCAATGCCTTCTGTAGTATTACTTTCAGCTGACTGAAGTATTGCCTTGTTAATTAAAAGGCATTAGGGAAGCTGCTGTTCAGATCTGCCATTTCATACTAGCATAAAACTTTGTTAGCTTTTCATTAAACATAATTTGAATCTAGTATCTTGAAAAACATCATCACAGAACAAGACAACAGAATAATACAATCTTCACATCTGGTACCTGATAGTGAAGTAGTTGGTGTAACTGAGGCCACAGGAATAGGTGGCATTGATGCACTAGAGAAAGAGCTGTAAGTACCACTGCTTGGCCCAGTGTTGCTGCTGCTGCTGCTACTGCCACTGCCACCAGCAATGGGAGATGCTGCTGAGGTCACTGGTGAACTCTTCTCCCCCATGTTTGGGGAATTCTCCCATGCTTTGCGTGCAGACTCCATCTATTGAAAAGAAAAACAAATTTCCTCATCTATTAGGAAGTTTCAACTAGTCAGTCTCTCTCTGAACAGCTTTGTTTAGTTCAAAAGGCAATTCAGGCTTCATGCAAGCCTCTCCAATGTCACTAGAATCGTGCCATTCTGTTCATGCAAAAAGCATCTAGCCTTAAGTTGGAGCTTCTCATCTGTTCCAACTGCACACGTGCACAGTTCTTCACCTTAACGTTCAATGCTCTGAAGAGAAGCCACTCAACGCTAATTTAGCTTGGTTTTGTTTGTCACCAAGAGCAAAAGACACAATGAGCAAAAGAAACAAAGCCCCCTCTAAGTACTTCCAGGAAGCCCTTTAGTCACAAAGCTATTTGGGCCATTGAAATGAAACAGCCCTTTGCTTTCTTGGCAAGTCATCCACTTTGAGGGACCACCAAAAATATCTAATGCACACTTGAGTGAACATGAGAGTAGTCAAGTTTAGATTTCCAAAGCAACTGCTGTTCAGGAAGCAATCATGAGCTGACACAGCTTGTGCACACTGCTCTACAATGCTAATGCTAAAATGATTCATGCTCCTCTAGTTCTACAATAATGATGAGTTTAAGTTTCAGGCAGCAAGGGAGATGAAACTTAATTTACATCTTCTATATGCAGTTATCTTCCTTCCACCAAAAACTGGGAAGAACTATTGTTCTACTGCACCCAGTAACAACCTAATTATCACTACATTAGACACAAAATGCTGGATTTGAACTTTGGAAGGACTACTGAAAAGAAAAATATTAATGTCCAGACACACTAATTTAAAGGCTCAAGCACAGACTTCTCTACAACCTTCAGCTGTCTTCAGTTGAAACAAAGATTTTTGCTAGCACAGCCAGATGCCATAAGCTGCAATTGCTCACCCAGTGACTGTAAGCTTCTTGAGGTCTGGTGCTGTCTTCAGTGCTCTATGTAAGGGGGCAAATATGTTCTCACCAATAAATGTGACCTTGCTGCCTGGATCAACAGAGCACCCTAACTGGGACTTGCAGTCTCTGAAAGTCATAGTTTCAATCTACCCTGTTTTACACCAGTCAGGCACAGTCTGGACAGATCAAATATGCCTTAGGTTATTTGTCTAGATGCTTCATGACAAAAAAAGCAAGCAACATCAAAAGAAGTGGGTTACAGGTGATCAACACACACCCATGTAGGAAGTGAAGTTCTGCATTCCTCACGAGAGGAAAATCATTAAGCAATCATTCCAAATTTCCCCTACACAACACTTTCCTCCAAATTTGTTCCAATTCTTGCAGAAAGTGCCAACTTCAAAAGCTGTTATTATTCTGCTGGAAAGATTTTAGTTAAGATGGAGTACAGGTAAGAATACAAGCTCCTTTCTGAATATCACAGTCACTGGTAAGACAGGGTAACAATCTTGCACTGCACTGGTACTGAAGTGAAGAAATATCTGTGGATGTTTGAATCAAGCCAGTGCAGAAGCTTCTATTATGCTCAGTGAGTTTAATGATGTCCTGGAGAAACTACTGATAGAAAAGCTACAGTCTACATACTGCATTTTGTCATTCATTTCCCAATTTGCAATAAAGGGCACATAACTGAGTCCTGAATTTTCTAACAGCTTTGCTTGTAGACAGCTCCTTACCAATCTCTAACTTCTTAAACCAGAAAAGATGCAAAAGAGATTGGGTATGTTAGGACTGCCTATGCAGCACCACCTACAGACCAGAGTATGAAAGACTAAGAGGCTCTAAATTAAGTGAGGCTGGGGAAAGCACTGTAATTTCACTGCTTACTTAGTTACTGGAGAAGGAGAGCATGAGTTGGAGATGACAATCACTTCAGGCTTTTCTTCACCCTTGGTCCATTGGAGTCTTTGTAAGACAACAATGGACCAGTACAAAAAAAACTTAACTGGAGACATACCAACATGGAGATCCTTAAGTGTGCCAAAGTTTAAGTGATCAGCAAACAAGCTGAAATGTCTCAGATCCTGGACCAGATGCCTACAGAGGAATTTTAGATGGATCCTTAAAACATGGAAGAGGGCCACATACCTCAGGTTAAGATTGCTTTGTATTTTCTTTTGCTTAGTTCCTTACCTGCCTACAAGCCCAAGTCTGTAAAAGGAAGTCTGCCCTAGTAAAGGTGTCTTTAGCAAAGCTACTGCAGGGAAACAAGGGACCTCAACAAGCCTTCCCATAGGAGCACCTTGTACCTACATCCTGGCAGAATGATGTCATGTCATAGCAGAAATTGTGCCCGAGTTCCCCTGCCAAGTCTCCTTACAGACAGCTTTCTGTGACAGGGGACAGAGGCAAAAAGAGGTGCAAGGATTATTCCTTTCTGGCAGCAGAGCCTGCCTGGAAATGTTTTTCTTTTAAGAGAAAGAAGGAAATGCTATCTCTCTCTGCTGCTCTATAAATCTCTTCTAAAGCAAAGACTATATGCAAGAGGATGACCTACAGAGTGGCTCTGCTCTCTCTGAACCCGAAGGACTGTTGCAAAACTGACAGTCTCAGGGTGTTCTTTGAAACAGACTCATTGCCTTCACCATTTGCAAGAAGGAGATAGAGCTCCAGTGGCTAGAAAAAAGAGAAATTAAGAGACAAAGCTGCTTCCAAATGCCTTTCCATTCAGTTTTTGGTCAGTGTTCTTCAAGGTAGACTCCAAACATGGATCTTCAATACATTTTGTATAGCACGCACCCAAGATCATCAACTGAAGAAAGCAATCAAATCACCAACACCAGAAGAGCAGAAAAAGAAACTGCAGGATGAATGACACAAACACTACAGTTTGCTTTGTAACTGAGCAGTGTCACATTCTCTGCAGCATCATGCTATAGGAACATTCCTACCTGTATTATATATGATTCAAGTATCCACCTGCTAAACAGCTAGAGACTGCTACTTTAGCAAAATGCTTTCAGGCGCCAGAAAGTCAGATTATGGTAACTTCTTCTTACACAGCAATGCAATAGAAAACCAGGTTTTTGTTGAATTACTAGTCCCTCCCCAGCCCTCTCCCCAGTTTTGCTGATCTGTTGTTTTAAAGTGATGTTATATATATAATTTTTTTTAAAGGAAATAAAAGTGGTAACAAAAGAAAAGCAAAGATTCAGTAACTCAAAAATCAAAGATCGTTAATAACTAACTATCATCTGTAGAGAACATGAGCAAGCAGCTGTCAGATCATGCTAGAGAGACACAAGTCTCACTGGCACTAACAAGCAAGTTTCTCCAAAGTGTTAGTTCTGCATCCAATCCCTAGTTTCATTTCTTCTTTTAAAATTTAGAGAAGCTAAGTTCAAACATCACTATTCCTGAATTCTAGAAACAGCAGCAATATTTCTACTTGTTCAACCACCTGCAGTCACAATCTCAAAGCAGATCTAGGGCATCAAAAAAAAGACAAGACCAAAACCTTCTAAAGATACAGTAGCAAAGCTAAAGCCCAACTCTATGTTAGTGAGTTATACAATGCACACAGACCACAATCCAACAAAATGGGAATACACCATTTAAAATATTCTACACACCTGCTCTACACATGGGAGAGCAGAAAACAAGAGTATTTACAACAAAACACATTCTTACTAGCTGATCAAACTGCCCTTCATAGACACCAACACACCACCTTTATTTCACTCTACAGAACTTTAGCTATCCAACTCAAAACCACATTATCACTGCACCAAAATCTTACAGCTAAGAGGAAATCAAACTTGGCTTACCAAGCAACTCCTTACAGTCTTCACTACCAAACCAGGCAATTTACTTCAAGCTAAACTCTCAAAAATCTTAGATTCTGATGGTTTGTCATGAACAAAGCTAAAATGCTAGGATTTTTGTTTTTCAGGGTACTGGGAGACAAGATTGGTAGAGATGCCAAGTGTTAATGCAAAACAGGGTTAGAGATTTATGATTTAAATGCATCTTTTGATAGAGTCTTGTGTTTCAGCCATCAGTTTCTATGCAAAAGCAGTTCAGCAGAGGAAACAAAGGAAGACTCTTAAAAAAAAAAAGTTCACCAGAAAAGTTCTCCATTAACTTTTTCCCCTGCATGCAAGAAAATGACCCTTAGAGGGATGTGGTACATACCTTGAGGGTGAGGTCGACGGTAGCGGGAGAAACTGGAGTTAGGCTGGAGCTCTGTTGTAGAGTCTCCCTCCTAGGGAGGGGAAGGGTGTGGGGCAGGGGCACCTGAAAGGCAGGCAACACACATCACATTCTAACTATGTCTACTACAAAAGCCCCAGAAAAGCAAAGCTCAAGCTTTAAGTGAGCTACAATTTCTTCAAGGCTTGAGCATTTGGCAGGGAGATTTTGGTAAAATAGGATGAAAATTTGGTAGGTGGGGAAAGGCCATTCAGCAGTTGCTGAGATGCTTCTCATCTTTAAAGAGGCTGAAGACTAGTGTTCTAAAGTGTCCATGTCTTCTGCACAAACAATACCAATTTTTTTTTGCTTTGGGTGCTTTGGGATTTACTTTGAAGTACCATTTCAGTTTACTGATGTGCAAAAATTCTTCCCAAGCCAAGTCTGTCCCCTTTTGTACCAATATAGTACATGGGGCTTCCTGATCTTAAGCTCTGAGATGCAGTTCCTGACAAGAGGAAGCTGTAAATCTCCAGAGTCAGAGGACCATGAAACAAACCAAAATGGATTTGCCATCTAGTAAGCAAATTCAGTTATCTTCTCTTTCAAAAGATGAATGATGTGAAACTTAACTTGACACAATGCCATAGCTATCTTTGCCTAAGAAAACACTGATGGATTGATTTCCTAGAAGCTTTAAATGATATCTATCAAAGATGCTGCAGTGGCCAGTTTATTTTCTAACCATTTCCCTTCTCCTTTCAGAGCACAGTGAATGGACTTGCACTGGATGAGATAAAGCTAATCCAAAAGACACCAATTCTGAAGCTTTGAAGCAGGTGATAGGACAGATCATTTCTGGCCAGAAGGCCCTGCTTCCTGTGTTGGAAATCCAACTCCAATATGCCATAGGGCAGCATACACTAACCTTGTTAACACAAAAGAGTTCAGACTTCCACACTAACCTCCAAAGGCATAAACCACAATACCACCAGAAAACCCAGAAGAAAACTAAGTTCAACCAGCACTGCTTCAAAACTACAGTCAAGAATGCTGCAGTAAGCTGAGAAGGTGGAATTCACAAGACAGCTTCATAAACACCTGAGATCCTACTGTACAATTCTTTCTTCTCCCAATCAACAAGTGACTCAGCTCTGACCTAATTCTATTTCTGCTACCCAAACAACAAAAATCAAAAGATCCAAGTTCCCTGACATCCCAGCACACTCAAGACAAACTTAGTTTTGCTACAAGCCACAACTCAGCTGGTTCTCTCTCAATCACTACACCACACTCAGTCAGGATCACTGGCTTCACAAGGACTGCAAACATCTCATTTCCATAGCAACTGAACAACTTGAAAGCCTGCTGTCTGCTTTCAGAAACCATTAAGCTGCTCCCTTTCCATGCAGTTGCTGTGATTTCAGGCTACCATTCGAAAATGCTTTGTTTGTAAAAGCTTCTCTCCAAACTCACCTACAGAGCTTTGCTACTGGTACCTGGTTCAAGCCCCCAAAACTGCTGAGAGCACTCTCCATTGTTATGCCTTTTGCTGTTTGACACTTGTCCCTAGAAATTAATCTTCACTTTCTGTGCTCTTTAGCTCATTGTGGTTGTTCAAAAGACAAGAAAACACCTGAAGGATTCCAGAACAGACACTAATCAAACCAAATGTCCTTCAGGGTAAGACTACTGGATAATGCACAGCTAGTTAACATGAAAGAAACCCTAGTGACTTGTTTATTGAAGGCACTGGTTTGTGCTTTAAAGAAGTGTGAAAAGTATTTTCTTGTCTTCAAAGTCAAGTTGATCACTGCAATAGACTTACGTTCGTCACCAAAGTCTCCTCCATTTTTGTTGTGCTAGTGGCCACTGTGTTAGGATGAGAAGGTGTAGTGTAGTCTGTTACAGACTCCTGTGAAGAAAAATAATTCCATTAAAATAGCTCCCTTACCTAAAGCAGATTTAGAAGGCATCTCCAGCAATCCTTATTGCTGAATTGCTACTGAGGCCAGAAGAATTCTTGGGAAATTACAGTTTGCCTCATCAGCACACAACATACCTCTGGAAACAAGCCCAAATACATTCTGGAGAGTAAGAATACAGAGAGAAGTACTGCCTGGGCACAAGGCATACTGAACTGTGGAGCTGTAACCAGTTACCACTTGTAACTTAGGTCAATCTATGACAAGTAAAGCCCTCCAAATGACAAAGAACACACAGGGATGGCTGCAATTTGCAAATCAATTTTCTTTTTAAGTCCTGTCCCTGAAAGTCACAAGACTCAAGTTTTTCTAGATGGTGAAGTCTAACCTCCTGACTTCTGCACTAGGCAGTGGTATCAAGGAAGAAAAGGACTGAAGATTCCAGCCTGCCCCAAGACTTTCCTTGAAGCTTACTTGTCACAGTGAACCTTAACAAGCTCAACAAACAAAGTCCACTTTCAAGGACTTAGCTATTGCCAGTGACAAATGCAGCTGCAGGCACAAACTGCCTGAGAGTGTATCACTTGTAGCACTGCCAGTTCTCTAGAGGATGACCTACAACAAACAAAAAGAGGCAATGGTACACCCAAAAAGCCATGTTGAACACTGGTTTTCTTTTAGTTGATCACTGGGTATCTACTGAGCATATTCTGGACAGGTAAACAGGTGTTATCAGAATGTGACCCACAGAGAGTTGGTGTGACCCTGAATTAGGCAAGATCCACTCTCTCTAGCAAACACTGCAAACTCTGAAGTTTGAGGTGTCTAAAAACCAGAAAAGGCTCTATCATTTTTAGGTAACCCAACACCAAGAAGGAACTGAAGGAGAAATTAAGAGGCAGGACTGTTGCTGAGTGCCTGGACTTGCCAACACAATGATATTTGGATGGCACAAACCACATCATGCTTATTTAATCACCTCCCAACTAGCCCAATGACAAATTACTTAAAAAGTGCACACTAAATTTACTCCTCAAGCCTATGGCTATGTCTCCTGAAAGGGCAATTAAAGCATCAAGATAACTAAACTGGCAAATAACAAAGAATCTTTATTGAAAGGATGGGCTTATTTTGGTAAAAGACTAGAAGCACAAGCTAAACTGTAATAGGGCAAGAGAGGACACAATATACACACTGACTTGTCTGCATTTATGAAGGAAACACAACTCTTTTCTTCATTTGGTTATTCCCTGTACCTGTTAAGCTGGTGAAGTCTGAAATATACAATGCTTCTCACAACCTGAGCTACCTACCAAACTTAAAGTTGCCCATTTATATTTGGTTCCAATAGGCAACCTTAATTTGGGTAGAACAATGCAAGCACACAAGACTGCTTTAATCACAAGGCCCTTCTAATGAAGTAATTAACTCTCTTCTTGGGTTTTTAAGAAGCTTTATTGCACAAGAAAGAGGAAGAGCACTTGCTTTAGAGCATCATACTTCTGTTCTAAACAAACCTCTCACCAGTAGGAGTTGACTTATTTTTGTATAGTTTCTAAGCTAAGACAGTCTTTTATGTTTAAACACATGTGCTGTTATGAAGATGTTTATTTTGGGATGGATGGGGCCTCTCTAGCTTCTGCTTCTGAAGGAGGACAGCTGGCTTGACTTTTGCAAACATTAAAATCAATAAATAAAGTGTGCCTTTCTGGCTGGAAAGTGAGTAGCAGTCTCTGAGAAGAATGTTCAAGAGTATAAAAAGAGAAATGATTTAGGTTTGCTGAAGCTTCAACACCTGAGATGAAACCAACAAATTAAAGATGTCATCACTTCCTCCCTCATTAACGAACAAGGAAAGAGGACAAAGAGAAAGGAGTTGCAATATGAATCAGTAAAAGAAATCCAAGGGCACAGAAGTATTTGAACCCATCTAAAAAGTAATTTTAAAAAGTAGCAAGACTGGTTTATTCCTGCAAAATCTAGACAAAGCTTATCTTAGTCAATAAATATACAGGTTGTTGGTTCAACTTGCATAGAATTAAATATAAAATGAGTCCATTCCTTTCCTTACTTATTGATACCCTGGGAACTACTCATGACAAAATGATTCAAAAGCAAACCCTGAGACAGAACTATTAAGGTCTATTATTAAATGTTTCCAGTAGCAACCACTTCATGAGGAAATGATTGGAAATTTTCACATCCATTAAAACCTGGAAAGTTTCCTTTCACCCTCCTCTTCCCTCCAAATGACAGAAGCTTGATGCTTTAATACTGTGGCAGTTCAAAAGAACCTTGGCAACCTCTGCTTAACTAAGCCCAGAAAGACACAAAATCCAGACTGTACTTTTAAAGATCTCACATCTTCAAAGATATGCCTGCAGAGAAGAAGTGATGCTGATTTTCATAGAGCTACTCTACATCAAGTGAGCTAGGAGTAACCATAAAAATATGTCTTCTATTCTGCCTGTAGCTTAGAAACAGCATCTTCTAGCTTGACCTCTTGTTACAGGAGCTTGTAAGACACTGAGAAAATACATGACCCATATGAACAGTCTTTTTACCAAATATTTCAGCAAGCTGATGTTTATAGCTCTACACTTCTGACTCTGCATAAAGAAGAGCACTTATCTGTTTCTGGTATCAACACAAACCATTCACATCTACTTACAAGATGGAAACTGCCAGGAAGAATAAGAAATGCCAGTATTGAATATTCTTATCTATTTGCCATTCCAGTCAAAAGAACAAGTTTGCAGCTACCATGTCAGACACAAATATCCTCCTGAACATTTGCTATCTCAATGAAGTGTTACACAGCATCTTGTTTGCATGACACTTTTGCAAAAAACTGCCAAAAACTGTCTTTTTTTTTTGGATTTCTCTCTACTGCAGGTGACTGAGATGAATTGGGAGTGATCTGCATTTAAGAGTCAACTATTAATGTAACTTTCACAGAGGATCAGTTTTCCTAAATGGCATCAAAAAATTCCTGCTTAGGACTAGAAAAAAGAAGATTGAGACAGCACACAACAAACTTGAGTCTAAACTCACACAAGACTACTTTACAAAGACACAAGAAGTACTTTTTCCCTTTACAAAACCAGGTATTAACTAGTAGCTACTCACTGCACAGTTTCTTTACATGCAAGATGTGACAACCATAGTTCTTGTTCAAGACACAATGCTGCCATGGTGAGGGCAGTCCCCACATAGGTCCTTAGGCAAAAAGGAGAGCATGTCTCTGTGTATTTTTTCAGCCAGTGCTATCAATTCATCACAGGTAAGAACTGAGATGTAGAACAATGAATCCTGACAGCAAGCCATCATCTCACTGTTAAACAGTTAGAGAGAGATCAGGGGAATTCCATGCAGACAGCTGAGTCCTCAGCATCCTGAAGGAGCTCTGGCAAGGGATATCTTTACAATATCCAAGCCAAGAGGAGCTGACATACATATCTCTTAGGTAAACTAAGCAAGACTTATCTACTGCTTTAGCATATTCCTCAATTTGAGATTTTTTTTTCCAGAGAACAGCACTTAAATTGACAGCTGCAGGTCATCCATGCACTCAACCAACCATTGTGCATACCACTTCCAAAAATCAAGCACTCATTTTGCATATATCAAATAGATCTGTGGTTAGAATTTGCCTACACAAGGCTCAAGTGCCACTCTCCACAAGTAGGTTCAGGAGAGTTTTCAGATGAACAAGGCAGCAAGAAAAGTTTAAAACCTTCCAAGCTGACCTCTGTAGAGGGGTATGACAAATAGCCTATGTCTGTACCACTTCTGGAGCACTGTTTAATTCAAGCAGTACCTATATGCTTCCTATTTGCTATTCAGTGGGCTCTGTTGTCTAGGTAACTACCACCAGCAGGCAACCAAGTGTCAATTACATCACTGTAATCATCTTTTACATATAGTGCTCAGTAATTTGTCAGTATTTTTCTTACCTTTGTGTTTGTTCCAAACTCAGGAGCAGACACAGATATCATAGTCCCTATTTCTGTGCTCAGTTCACTTGCTGCTTTGGTTTCCTTTGTAGTAACAGGTTCTGGACTTCTGACAGATGTGGGAGATGGCTTTTCCTGTCCCTCAGGCTCTCCCTGTTGGGCATCCTTCACCTTCCTGTTCTTTAAAGAACGTTCTTTTCCAATAGGACCAGGTTTATACTCTTTGTTTTCCACTGGACTCAAGTCTGGAAGCTAAGTTAGTGTTAATTTGTCAGTTATGTCTTCCCTTTCATGTCTTACACCAAAGAAATACTTTAACATGCTTAAAATTATGTTTAAGTCTAACAAAGCTTTCCTGAAGGGTAAGCATTTTCTAACAGAAACATCATTGGAGACTAAGCCAGCAGTACATGAAATGCATTCATTTTGAATATCAGGAATCTAAAGCATTGTTTTAAAGCAATATATGTTTTATAAGTGATAGATTTCAACTAGTAAGATCTAGTTAAAAACCTCCAGAAGAAAGCCAGCTTGACTCTCCTTCCAAAAAAGCACAAGAAAGTACAGAAGTCACAGGACTCTGTATACATACAGGGTATTTTAACTTTCAGGATTTGACAAGGCTCTAGGAATCTGTAACAGAAGACTACCTTTCTTTGAAGGTATCTTGATGTATGCATGTTAGCAGCATTTCTCCCTAGGAATTTAGCACTAAGGGGTATCCAGAAAAAAATAAAGATACCTACACACAAGTGTTGCCTTATATTGCAGACATTGTGGCTAAAACAGCTGCTGGGGTTCTGTAGTTCCTTTTTGTGCAGCTCAGTTAAAGCAGAATGAAGGAAATCTGAATGCTCTGCTGTCTAAACATCCACAGGTTTTCTGGCTGAGACTACTCAGGCCATTTCACTACAAAGCAGCACAAAAATTCCTTAAAGGCAATCCTTAAAATCCTACTCCTCAGGCTTTGATAGCAGAAAGACAGAACCTGCTGGCATTGCCTCTATAAATACAAACCAGCTGTTTCAGGGGTAGATGAAGACTCTTTAGAATACAATGCCTTTGGGCTCTGGGGAGGGTGGAGCTCCCCAAAGGTATTCAGTACCCTCAGGAGGTCAGCAGAGACTAGCTTTCAGAGAGGAGGAAGAAAACAATAGGACAAGCAGATGTCTGAACTCTGCAATGCAGCAATTTGGAAGATTGGATCCATCTCACTCCAAATATTTTTTTGCTCTAAATGCTTATAGAGGCAGAAATTCCACCAGACACTTCAGGTCACACTTGGAAAGGTAAATCCTTCTGTTTCAAGAACAGTCCTCTTAAACATTGCCCATATTTGTTCAACAATACTAACCTCCAATCCCAAACATAAGTTTGTCTTTAGGCTCCATAGCAAACAATACCACCACGGGGGTAGTGGGTGTGGAAGGACTGTTTGTTGAGATCTTTTTGTCATCAAGACAGTTAAAGGATTACAGCCCTCTCATTCAGAAGAGCACACAAAAACATTCATTTCCAATTTAATTACAAATTTGTCTTTCAACAAAACTTCCAGGAGTCTTGATAGCTATAACCAAGAAAAAGGAACTTTCTACACAGTGCAAAGTAGACTCTCTCTGTATACATATTTATTTAACTTTGGAGTTAAGTATATTTAAGTGATTTCATGGGGGCAGCTTTAGGCATGCTGCTAGTGTATCTGAGATAAGGGGTTTGAATCACAGAATATCCTGAGCTGGAAGGGACCCAACAAGGATCGAGTCCAACTCCTGTTTAGGCACAGGACAACTCCAAAGTCACACCATGTTCCTAAGTGCAATGTCCAATTGCTTCTTAAGCTCTGTTGAGAGTAGGGGCCATAACAGCCTCCCTGGGAAGCCTGTTCCAATGTTCCACCACTCTCTGGGTAAAGAAGCTCTTTCTAACACTCAACCTGAATTTCCCCTGGCACAGCTTCACGCTGGTCCCCCAGGTCCTGTCGCTAGTCACCAAAGAGAAGAGGTCAGCACTTTCCCCTCCCTCTCTGGTGAGGATGTTATAAACAGCTAGGTCTCCCCTCAGTTTCCTCTTCTCCAGGCTGAACAGACCAAGTGATTTCAGCCTTTCCACATAAGTCTTCCCCTCCATGTCCCTCACCATCTTTGTGGCCTCCTCTGGATGCTCTCCAATCACTTCCTATCTCCCTCATACTGCGGTGCCCAAAACTGCACCCAATACTCCAAGGTGAGGCTGCACCAGAGCTGAGTAAAGAGGGACTAGCACCTCTCTTGTCTTGAATGGACTGGGTTACTGCAATTCACCTGCAGTATTAACTACTGCATATTTATTTCTCTGCTGTATAGGTTTTATATTTTGCAATAAAAAGAAATCAAACTGCAGCATACACAGAGTACCTCATGTAACAGAAGTTAAATTCATTCTACATGACTGCACCTACCACAAACACAAAGAAACACCCAGTCTTCTGGAAAGACAAAAGGGCTTTAATTAAACCAGAACCACTGCTAAATCTCAGCTATAAAGAGGGACTGAAACAGCTGGTTCCACTTTAAGTCACCAGCCAAGTTTATCTGCTATGACCATCTCTTTCTGGGAGTAAGAAGTTGGTGCTGAGTGCTAGCAATGAACAGGTATGGAGGTAAAGTAACAGGGAATTCTGTTCCATTAAGGTGAAAAATTGCACTGAGTGCAATCTAAATAAGAGGAGGAGAAAGTATTACTCCTTGAGTGTTTTTTTTTTTTAGATTAGTTGCAAAAAGATTCATTATCCAGACACCCATGCATTTGAATTTGAGACCTCAAATCTGTAGCTCTAGAATTTCTCTAAATCCTGCAACTTGATGTATTACTCATCTTGGTAATCTGGCTACAAAACTAAGCAAAGCACTGCATATCATTTAGAGAGGGCAAGGTAAGCATGTGGCAGAAAGAGCTACCAAACTGGAGATACAGCCAGTGCAGAAGCAGAATGCCTGTTTCAAGACAGCCCTTCCACTCCTGACTTAGCCACATGCCTTGTTTCAAACACAGAACCATCAGGCAAATTCTGTTAGGCTAGGATGCTGTTTACTTACACTTGCTTCTTCAACTGAAATCCCCACCTCTCCAAGAGCCTTGATTGTTTTAGGAAACACAAAAAGGGAATGCAACTCGTTGAGTTCTAGTCCAAACTGAATGAATATTCTATTCTACTATTTGTAACCTCTTTTTAGCTGAAGTTTCTAAGAGAAGAGGCAATCTTCTACCTTTTGTGCTTTGATGGGTCCAGCCCGAGGCTGTTTCTGTCTCTGCTCTTTCGGTTCTGGGAGCTTGTCAGTGGACTTCTCAGAAAGGACAGGACCAACTTCATTGTCACTGCCACTGGAAGCTGGGGCTCCAAACTGAATAGTTTCTATACCAAGATCGACACCACCTTCTTGCCCAGGTTTTGTCACCTAGTTAAAAGGACAGTATTTAATGCATTTCAAAAGATTTCTAGATCACTAAAATGCTACTGGTTCAGAAAAGAGCAGAAAATATGCTCAGTTGAGAATCTCTAAAAGGGTTATGTATACATTCTTCTTCTAGAAAAAGCATTATTTGTGACTGCAACAGATTTGGAAATGTAAACAACATATGAATGCAAACTTCCTCCTCCTCAAGTGCCTACTGTTTATACAAGCACAAAAGTAAAGGGAAAAAAAAGCAATGAAGAACTATGCAAACATGATTAAAATGATGAACTGGTAGAGAAGGGGGAGAGGGACACAAAGGCAGTATCAAAATGTGCAGATTCAAGTTCACAACATTCTCATGAAAGTTCAAATCAAGACAAAGAATAAGAAATTAAAGATTTCCAGATCTCCTTAAATAGTTAAAATGGTTTTCTAAGAGCTATGTCACATTCTTACAGATCAAAACAAAGTCAAGACCAAACAAGCCCAAGAAAACAAAACCACCAAGGCTTCAAACACAAAATTTAGGTCTATGCAAATTCCATGGGCTAAGTAGAGCTATATAGTTAGAAAGCATCTATTGCTGTTTGTATCCCTGATTTAGAAGGGATATTTAGTTCCTTGGAGACATAGTCTTCCTATCTACATTCCTTAAACTGTACACAAATGTTCACATGCAAACTAGGCAATGTTTTTACTTTAAAAATGCACTGCACAATAGCTATCAACAGAATCTGTGAAGGGTTGAGTTTTTATTAAGAGAACAGTTTTTCTATGCCACAATCATAATAACACTAGCCTGTGTATCTCCTGACTTCATGAAACTCTACAGGTACTAGTTTAAGTACATGCAATAATAACTGAGTAACAGGATAACCTGTATCTGATCCCAATGAGATATAATTTAGGGAGGCTTCATATCCAGCTACTCTTCTTCCCTTCATTCTTACCTCTGGAGATGTAGCTGAACCAAAAGATGTTAAAGGCTTGTTCCAAGCACTGACTGAAGGTGGCTGAGGTGGGCTAATGGGTCCCACTGACAATTAAGAAGAGAGTTAAAACACAAAGCCAGTGTTACTAAATGCATTCAACCAAAGTAATCAACTGACTGAGAAATTATAGAAGTCTTGATTAAATAAGCTTTGCTTAAGAAACTGTTAACCAATTCAGCATTTAACAATATGCTACCTGTTTAGCTGATTTCAAATGGGGCAATCACGTTTGGAAGCATGATCAATCCCAACAAAACACAAAAGGCAGTGACAGCTTCTTACTCATAGTGAGTGCAGAACATGACAACATAAAATATTGAGTCAAATCATACTGCAAAAATACGTTTTCAGATGTATTCACAGGTTACAACACTGCACTTGGGAATGCTGCCCTCTATTCCCTCTGCAAAATACATTTGCAGGTACAAGCAAGACATCAACAGAAAGCTGATGATAGGCATTCTCTAACTACAATGCCTGCTGCCCACCCCAAATCCAAAAGATACCACCTACATTTTTTGGAGATGTCGTTCAGAACTGCTGTAGGAGGCACCTTGTTTTCCCATAATTCAGCTCCTAGACCATTGTGAGCCTGGGTGTTTTGCAGAACTTTGCCTGGCACTGTGTATTCCGTGCTGGCTGTCCCTCCTGCAGCCTGGTTTTGTGGCTGAACAGAAGCCTGGGGCTGACCAGGAGTCTGTGTTGTACACGGGGGCTGTGCCTGAGCTTGTGCCTGCTGTGCAGCTGCGGCTGCTGCTTGCTGCTGCTGCTGCTTTTTAGCAAATCTGGGTGGGAGCTTGGAATTCTGACCTCGGCCTTTTTCACTTGATCCTTTTTTTGTCCAAACCTGTAAGCAGAAGTCAATTTTATTCTGACAGCTCATAGTCTGTATGAACAATCAATTGTAAACTGTTTAGCAGCAAAAAGCAACCTGGCTAAGTTGATCTTAAAGACATTTTTGTTAAGTTATTTAACCACAGGAGCAATGATTTATTTTTCATCCATTTTTCTCTTGGAATTAGCTGCTACCCAAAAGTATAAAGCCTTACCACACTATGAAAAAGGGTATTCTCAGTTTTCCAGTTTCACCTGCCTGACAATGCCCAATCAGGCAGTATGGAATCCAAAGATGACTACATGAAAATGAGTTTCATTTACTCATTCTGAACAACTTAATATTAATAAAGCTATCTAGTTACATTATCAGATGAAAATATAGCTGCTTGGTAATGAAGATTCTGCACTTCATAACATTTTCAGTACAGCAAAGAGCTCCTTCCCATTATAAATGCTAGGCTGGTACCTGCACTGTTTGTTCTTCCTTCTTTCTGCGCTCTTCATCTTGCAAGCGTTTTTGTTGCTTCTTAGACACCACTTCTGTGAAACCATCATCATTCAAGTTAGATTGGGAGTCCTCAACTACTGTCACTTCAGGGTGATCATCAATGATCACAACACCTATAGAAAAAGGAAAGGTATAGATGCTGCTGTTTTAACAGCTTCAGATGCAACACACCAAGCCAAAATCTGCTTTAGAGTGTGGAAGCAGTTCTCCCACAGTCACAGATAGTGGCCCTGAGTAAAGGCAAGCTTTTGCTTGCCAAGTGCTTGGCTTTCAAGAACTGAAAAACTGGAGGTTCCTGTACCAAACTCTCCAGGAAATATGAACTAAATAATGAACAGCCTACCTGAATATCAGCTGTAAGCTTATCAGTGATAAGCCTTTGCTTATGAAGGTTAAACAAATCATTAGCACGTGGTGGAAAATGGTCTCAGTTACAGGTATAAGATTAGGCAAAGAAAATCGTTCTTATAGAAATTTCACAGATGAAAACACACAATGAAATTTGCCACCTTTTAGAGGCACACACACTGTTAACTATGTAGGACAAAGGCAGCAAAACTCAAGTACAGGTTTATTCTGGTGTAAAAAAAATCACCTTTCCTTTTCTGTAAGTTATCAAACATCTAGCTCTGTTAGCAGGATTACAAATTCTCATCAGCAGATCAGCAATACGTACTTGCATAATTGTTAAGATCAAATTGAGATAAGGCATCCACTTTTTCCTTAGACTTCTTTGGACCAGCCTTAGGTTCTTCTTTCTTTTTGCCACTTGGATCCTTGGTGCTCTTTTGGCCTGCAGCAGTAACACCTCCATCCTCCTGATACGAAGAGTTGTTATTGGTGGGATCAACACCAGGGACAGCTGCTGTCTGCTCTTCAAATGGCCTGTATTAGCAGAAAAAAATGGGGAAATTAATGAGTAGCCACAGAACAGCCAGGAAGGTGCCAACAATCTAACACACATCTTGTCATAGGTCTACAAGTGTCTACTGTGCAACTTCTTGGTAGGTTCCAAATTTACTTTTAGCTCCTCAATGAGCAGAAGCTGTTTTGGGGATGTACTAAATGCTCTACTGCCAAAAGTAATCACACAAAGAAAACCATACTTTTAAGGTCAATTTTGGCTTGATCTATGTAGTTAAACACACCATAACTCAACCAGTAAGCTGTTCAGAACAAGTATAGCTTTCTATGAAAAAGACCCAAACAAAAAAAAAAACCAACCCAAACAACCAAACCCCAAATCTGAAGCTTACAGTATGCAGTATGAACAAATATAAACAAGGTATATTTTACTTGCTCCACAGGCTCAGTTGCCAAAAGCTATCTAAAGCCATAAGATTTGCAGCATTCTGGTTTTGCTGTGGAATGTAGAATATACAACTTTTGCTTTAAGATCACTTTAAAGTGACTAGCCAAAGAAACTTAACAGTTTTTAATTCAGATGTTACAACACTGATCACATTTTTTAAGCCCAGGCAAAACCTGAATTTAAAACACAGCAACCTACAAGCAAAAAGTCCTAGATTACAGGGTAGGCATCCAATAAAGAAATGTCTTGTCCTGCCTCCCACTACTGTGCACTGTGGCTACAAAACAGTGTGCAAACAGTTAACATGAGGTCATTATCAAGTTTCAGTCAATTGTAGTGTATAGAGAAACAAAACTTGTAACTCAAAGGCAAGCTTTTGTCAACTTGCTCATCTGCACTAGGTGAATGATCCAAGAATACAAAAAGCCAAATGCAATGGAGCTTCTATGTATTAAACTGCAAGACTGCTCACAGTAACATTTCAGTCTGCATCCAGACCTTGAGAAACAGCACTGAAATGTCTTTAATCAGGCTTTTTTAAGCACATGTGCATAAAGTGTCTGTATATAAATGTAAAAAAGAAGTACACAGCCACAGGGGCATGTGTATGGTCTTAGCCTCTTTCCTAAGAATTACTACAAATATAAACCAGCCACTAATGATTTTGAACCACTAAGAGGACAAGACTGAGACCATACATGCTTCCTAACAGAAGATGGTGCTCACCCTCTTTTTCCACTTCTGGCTGGAGGACCACTCCGCTTTTCACTCCTAGGCCCTGAGAAGTTCCTCCCTGGTTTAGCTGGCCCATTGTTGCCACGTCGGTTTTGACGGTCTATTCCAGGCCGCTGACTAGAAAAACTTCTCTTGGCTATTTCCCTTTTTGGAGCTCCAGCATTTTCTCCTGCCTTTGCAGCCATCTGTGCTGCTACATCTGCTGTTTTCTTCTCATCCCTTTCCCTCCTTTCATTGAAGTCGCTGCTTTCTGAAGCTGTTTCCCACTCTTCATTTGCCTGGTCTGAAGAATTCTGGTTGGACAAGTCTGGTGTCTTACTTCCTGATACATCCAGAGCAGTGTTGGAGGAGTCAGTAACTGCATTCATACTAACTGTAGCAGTTGTTGATGTGCTAGTTACTGTCTCATTTATCTTCGATGCAGCCTCTCTTTCCTTTAGGCGCCTGAAGCGTGGTGGTTTATCTTGCCTGGGAGGTCGAGCAGGCCTTTGTCTTCGTGGCCTCTCTCTATTCGGATCAAACTTCCTCTCAAATTTTGGAGCTCTTTTATCAACTGGTATAGGACCATAATGCTCATTTCGTCTTGGAGGCTCCCCACTCGTGGGTTTAATGATCTCTGTTTGCCTAGGGTTCCACTGATTGTCTCTGTAAGCTGGTCTTCTCACTGTAGATGGACGTGGAGGTCTCCCACCAGGATCCCTGCCACCACGTCTATACATTCCCCCTCTGCCTCGCCTCGAAGGCTCTCCTTTAGGAAGAAATCCTGGTTTGGGCTTGTTCTCATCATCTCTCACGTATGTTTTTTCTAGGGATCTGTTGTCTACTCTGATACCATTTTCAGGTTTGAATGACAGGGGCTTTGGAGGCTTCTTGCTATCAGCTCTGTCTTCTCTTTTTGGGTGCTTGCCTTTGATTAGACTGTCTTTGTCTGAAAGCAGTGTGTCGCTTGCGCTTTCGTGAACTTCACTGTCAGAATCTGTCTCTGAACCATGCTGTCGCCGTCGTTTGGGGATTACTTCAAAGTCAGAACTCTCACTACGAGTTTCACTCTCTTCTCTTTGCCTAACAGGCCCTGAAGGAACATGGTCTGATCTAGGCTTAGGATCTCTGTAGTGTGGGTATTCTCTATTGTGGCCTCTACTGCCCCGACCACGTCCTCCGTAAGAACCTCTGTAGCTACGACCTCTGGAATAATACTCCCCACGACCTCTGCCTCTGTACCCCTGATCTGGGAACCAGTCTCTATCCCTAGCCTCTTTCCAGTATGTCCTAGGTGGTAAGCCAGGCTCTCTTTTTACCGGTCTGGTTTCTAAGCGTGGTTTCTCTACAACCTCCTTGCTAACTACCTTCTCAGTCTGCTTTTCTTCCTTCACTGCAGCAGCCGGCAGCTGAGTGTGTGGCTGCTGCTGTGCTGCTGGTTGAGCAGGTGGCTGCTGCTGTACTGCAGGGGGAAGCTGTGAAACAACAGGCTGGGCAGGCGGTAGCTGCTGCTGGACTGGAGGTGCAGGTGGCTGAACCGGAGCTTTGGCTGCAGTCTCGGTTTGACTGCTCTCCTGGCTTGCTGGTGATGGAGCAGCATCCTGGGTTATCTTCTTAGCCAGAGGAATGCTGCTGGAGGCAGAGGCCTCTGGCTCAGCCTGAGGCAGTGGCACTTGAGGTGCTTCCTTTTTGTCAGTTTTTTCAGACTTGCTATGTTTTTCACTAGCTGTCTTTTCTCCTTCCTTCTCCTTCCTCTGCTCACGCTCTTCTCTCTGTTCACGCTCTTCCTTCATATCTCTAAGCACAGGTTTTTTAATAGGACCCGATCTTCTTACTGGTCTATCACTGCCTTCATCTCTCCTGCCATAACCTGGCCTAGGACCCCATCTTGTTTCAGACTTAGGTTTGAAAGTTTTTTCAGGTTTTGGTCCTTCTGATGTTCTATTACTGATCAAAATTTCTTTTTTTGGCTTGATCTCAAGTCTCTCAATTGTCTCCTTTGACTCAAGAGGTCTGTTATTTAATTTAGGGATATTTGTTGCTGTCTCATTCCTCTGGTCTTCTAACTTTAGAGAGTGACTTGAACCATGAGAAATGCTTCTCTTTAGTGAAGAGTGACTCTCCCCCACAGGCACCAATTCTTCTGGAGAGCTACGTGTAACTTTCTCATTCACTCCTTCAAAATTAACTGCTGTGTTAGGTGTGTCAGTTTGGAGAGGTTGTACATCTTCCAAAGGCCTGTTTGGAAGCTTTTGTAGCTCCACCTCCCCTGATTCTCTGAAAAAGTCTGTCTTTGGATGAGAGTCCAGCTGGTTGTGTTCTACAGGATAAGCAGTGGCAGGAACTGCAACTCGTTCTTGCTCCAAGTGTGCCTCAGACCTAAGCAGCAAGCAATTAAGAATGTTAGGGTGGGGGAAAACTTTTACTCATAAATATTTACTTAAATAATTTTCTATTTCTATGAAGCATTAGCATCTGCTCAAGAAAGTAAAAGGTATTAACTTTCATAGTGGCTGCAAGTTGTAGAAATCAATTTTATTCTATCCTGATTAAGACTTCAGTGTCAAAGGCACAATTAGCTACAGTAATCTGTTATTTTAATGGCTCTTTGTGCAATTTTAAATGAAGCCTCCAAGTTACCAGGCTAATATCCAGACAAGAGTATCAAAGTATCACCCAGACAGTTGTACAGCAAAAAAAATTTGGGTACTTTTAAGGTGCAGAGAAAGCCTTCCTGACCATTCAGCATGCAGTAAAGGTCAAAAGCAACTGTCTTGCTTTATACCACTCGTACTTAATACACCACTTTTGAAACTAACAGACATCAGACAAAAGTTCAGATACAGGGAGAACACGTGAAGATTAGGACAACACTGTAAGAGCATTATACAAAACTGAAAAGTCAAAACATTATGGCAATCACCATCCACCAAATAAGCTTAAGGATTCTATACAATGGGTAAAATTGTCATTCTACACCCCACTACAGAGCAGGCATCTCTTCTGTTTTATGCAACAGCACCAGGTACGTTGCATCCCTCAGGCACAACTCCTTTTAGAGTTGTCTGTGAAAAGCAGCAATAACTCAGGTTAAACTGTGGTTTGCCATGCAAGTTACACAGCCAAGCATCTAAGTACGTGCGGCTCAGGGAAGTGACACACAGAAGTACGTAACTCAGGCTTACCTCAAATTGTCAGGCTCTTCTAACACTTTAGGAGGAGAACTAGATTGCTGAGGTTCTGCATGAGGGTAGGGGTCTGAACCCCACATCATGCGGGGCTCTGACAAAGGAACAGTGTGCTCTCTTGCTGAGCGAGCTATGTGTTCAAAGGAATCCGAGCTAGTTGCTGATCCCTCTATCTGATCTCTTCTCATCAGTGGTTTGGGAGGCATAATTCCTGTGATAGATTTAAGTTAAACAATTTGAAACTAGTTTAACATGAGCAAGGAAACCTACCTCAAGACAAATAAAGCATATCAGGGAGTACTGAAGAACGCTATTGTCTCCTCCAATCTCCCCTCCTCTGTACCTTCTGTTGTTGAAATGAAATCTCTAGTCACTGACAGCTGACCCTCAAAATGCCTACATCATATTCATAGAATCACAGAACTGTCAGAGTTGGAAGGGACCTTAAATATCATCTAGTTCCAACCCCCCTGCCTGGCTGGGACACCATCCACTAGATCAGGTTGCCCAGAGCCCCATCAAGCCTTGTCTTAAAAGCTTCCAGGGATGGGGCTTCCACAACCTCTCTGGGCAACCCTTTCCACTGTTTCACCACCCTCATGGTGAAGAACTTCCTCCTAATGTCTAGTCTAAATCTACCCTCCTCTAGCTTACATCCATTTCCCCTGGTTCTGTCACTATCTGACCTCCTAAAAAGCCCACCACTATTCACCACCAGTGAATGTGCACCAACAAAAGGAAAAGCTGTCTGCTTCCACTATAATGGGACTAACCAGGTCTGCAGACCTGTAAACTTGTGGATGAAGTTTCTGCTGTAAGATCTGAATGGCAAAAGACAAAATGAATGTACACACAGGTGGTTTTTGGTAACCCATTAAGACTTTGGATTCCTTTTTTTTTGGGGGGGGGTTTGAAACCTTAAAGAAATTCTACAGTTTTCACTGTCCTTGCCTACCCTGACATTTCCTTTATTCATTCTTTGAAGTCATTCAGGATACCCATTCTTTTGCTCATTAGCTGGATAAGTATCTGTTACATTACATGCCAGACTTGCATTATTTATGCACTGTAGTTTTCGTAACTGCAGGTCAGATGGCCATTCCACAAATTAAAAAGGATTTTTTAGTGCCAAGCATCTGAAACCACAAATCTAGTGTAACTCTAGAGGAGCTAATACAAAATATAAAAGTAACAAATTTTCATTTTTTTAATAAGCAATGTAGTATCAAGTGCTAACATGTAATGAAACAAATGGTAAAACCATTATTCTTCTCAGTTCAACTTAACTCATGCCAGCTTTAATATCTGTAACTAAGCAAGGCTTATGCTAACATTCTGAATACATCCTTAACTGTCACTAGTGTGCCTGTGATAAAGAAAGCAGCTGTGATTCTACTTTATAGTCAAAGATTAACATTTGACACATGACTACAGTTTTTCCTGTATTACTATAATCTGTTTTGCTTCAAAGAGTGAAAAAATGCATTTTTGTTTTTTAAAACCCCACCCACTTGCTGTTCTTATACATGATGTGGGTAGGGAAAGACTTCTACTTCAAACCCAAGAAAGCTCAGCAGTCAAAAAAGGCTGCCAGATTTTACCTGGATGAATAGGAGGCATATCCATTGCAGGTCTTCCTGACATCATGCGTGGGTCCATGTAAGACTGCATCATTAGCCACCGTGGATCAAAGCCCATTGAAGCTAAATGCTGAGGATGTGGCTGCATGGCCTGGTAAAGGGGTCTATGCTGGGGAGGAGGGACAGGGCCACTAGAAGGCTGTGAGGGAGCAGATTGTGGAAGAACACCTTGCTGTTGTTGCTGCCACTGCTGCTGTTTCATTTGCTCCTGCATAACAGAAAACAGTATTACACGGCTTTTTGTTAAGATGAAGACTTGAGTAGAATTCAAGTAACCCTTGGAAACAAGTACAGTTACTTCTGTATTCTGAAATTTAATTGCAAACATGCAACAGTAAGAACTAGGAAAACAGAGAAATCTAGACTGGACAATTTAGAATAGCTGCAGTTTTGCTGGTGATCAGCTAAGACACAGAACAACCTATACTTTATGCACATCATCACTGCAAAGTGCCCTCCAGACCGAAGGACTCTGGTCCAAATTACATTTTTTGAGTGTCACACCCTTTAAGAAAAAGCTGCAGGAACAATGATCATTAGACCCCAGGTTCCACAGGCAACCACAGGGCAATGCTCTACTTCCAGCAACTGATGCAAACCCAGTTTTAAAAGCCTCTCTTGCCTTCTGCTCACTTATGTACTTTGCAAGTGGCAAGAAGCACTTCATGCAAAGCAATTCCTGACAATATCACAGACGGAGCTGGAAATTAACAAGACTTTTTGAAGCTCCTATGGTAACATTCTTACTCAGAATGAAGCAGAAGACATTCTTATAATAATCCTTCTTCTTTCAATAAAATGGTTAGTTACCTGCTGCCTCTGAAATCTTGGTGGTAATGATTTCTGGAACTGTTTAGAATAGCCTGAGGAAACAGCAGGACGAGGCTGAGATCCTGAATCCGGCTCATTCTCATGAGTCACCTGTGAGATCTCTTTCTCATTCCGACCACTGTCTTGTCGGGTAAAAACTGCTTGATCTTCTACAAATAAACCAAAAACCAACAGCAACAACAACAAAAAAATCACACATGTGGGAGATAAGTGAATCTTAAAAATATGACAATTACACCAGGATGTCAGATAAAAGATGTTGTTCCAAAACAAAACCAGTCTGCCTTCTCTAACCTCACAGTCTTAGTTTCCAAGACAAATAAAGGCAAAAAAATTAAGAACAACTGCTCAAAATAGAGTTGTTATTAAATGCATCTCTCAGTATCCCTTTTAAACCCAAATACATTGGGTAATCAACTACTGGCATTTACATTGTAACTATTATGTGATTTAAGAAGTGCTGTATCAATGCTATCATAATATTTAAATCAACTTTTTTATAAACCAATGTTTGGTTTCACTATTGCTTCCATCCACTTAAAGGACAATCCAACCTTATTAAGCATAACAGTTCTCTTCTGGCATTCAAGTTCCACTACAAGAAAATGTATCAAGTTTAAATACATGCTCTGTGTCTACTTCTCTAGCCTTGCTGAAAGAACTGTGTAAATGAAATAATTTACATCACATTTTAGCAACCTGAGTTGCTGACCCTCCTTTAGCAAGAGGGGAAGGTTTACTTTTCTTTCTGTAATCACAGAGACCAGTTTTTCCTTTAATGTTTTGATGAGCTGGGCAAACAGATCTAGCTCAGAGGACAGTTAAAAGCTGTAACATGCCAAGAAAATAAATGGTCTAGGTGCACTACATTAAGTATACAAACTAGACTCCTAGACTGCAACTACATCCTGTGGCTCAGCTTTAAGACAGACAACTCCAACTTGGTGTAAGCATACCTTTTTCTTCCTTGTTACTCCTGGGTTCACTTTCTTGTTTTTCTACTACAGATGCTGTCACAGGTTGTACAGGCTCAGGAACCTCGTGTGCTGGTTTCTCCTCTTCTTTCTCTTTCTCATTCTCATTTTCCTTTTCTTCTTTCTCTATGTCCTTTTCTTTCTCTTTCTCCCTTTCTTGCTCTTTTGCTTTCTCCAATTTTTCTTTTTCTTCTTTTTCCTTTTCCTTCTCCCTTTCCCTCTCTTTTTCCTTCTCCCTCTCTTTTTCTCTTTCGCGCTCTCTTTCCCGCTCCCTTTCTCTTTCCTTTTCCCTCTCTCGCTCCCTTTCTCTCTCCTTTTCCCTCTCCCTTTCCCTCTCTGACTTCAGAGGGTCTTCCCGGGAGGGTTTTGTCACACAGCCAAATTTCTCATTTAACCGTTTCAGCTTTTCAGCACAAGCTGCTTTTCGCTGTTCTTCCATTCGTCTTTCTTCCTCTTCTCGCCGCTTACGGGCTCGCTCCACTGCAGCAGATATCTCTGACTGTTGTCTTCTCCTCTGTTTCCAAATTTCATCTTCATCTGGTACTGGTTTAGAGGGAAAGGGTCCCTGCCTTCCAGGTCCTATCTGGCGATCAGGAGGAGGAGGGTGCTGCAGTATTAAAACCAGTTAAGTACTTAAGTTGAACATGTGCTGATACAAACAGCCAGCTGAAATACTACATTAACTATTCGGTGACACATGTATTTGCATGGCACCTTTCAAGAGCAAAAGTTGGAGGAAAAAGCAAGCCCCCATCTTCAGCTCCACTTCAGACTCATGCAACCTGAACTCAGAAAGGTGAGGGAAAGATTTAAGTGGACTCATGTCACTCCTCCTCCCCATTACCAAAGCAAAGTGTTAGCAAAGATGACAAACATCTTTTAGATGTGGTTACAGGCTGCTTGAAATGAGAGACTCAGGGCAGATATCAGGCACAAGTCTCTCAAGGAGCCAAAGAAACTCAAGGTAGTTCAAGATAACAGATGTTTTAATAAGGACTGTGGAAAACTGCTAAGAAACTACTACATACACATAACATTTGGGACTTCTTTTCACCATCTGCCTCGGCAGCCAGCTCTCCAGTACTATTCCCATGCCCCTGTCTTCTCTCGTTGCCAAATTGGGATGGATAACTGAAAGCTCCTGAAGTTCTCATGCCTTTCATATGCTACTTACAAGACAGAGCTGCTCTATAGAATTAGCAGCATGGTTGTCTTGGTGTCCCATTCTTACTGGTCACAGGCACCATGATTATTTTACTTGTTAAAGAAAAGGCTTATCCCTACGTGAAGCATATTTTTACTTTTCTTAGCCTGCATTTCTCCACCACAGCATTACAGAACTTCATCAAGGAAAAAGGGAAAATTCTGATCTTTCTCACCAGTGGTAAAGTAGATTTTGGATGAAGAGCAGGACCGCTTCTTTCATGTAGAGAAGGTTGTGCTGGACCCCGATCCTATTAGATCAAACAGTACGAGAGTTAAGCAAACTCCTAACAGCCAAGCTGACAAATTTTAGAACCACAGAATCACTTAGGTTAGAAAAGACCTCTAAGACCATCAAGTCTGTTTTAGACTGTTTTCTACTGCATTAAAATACTACACATTTAGTGAAGCCACCTGCATACAATACAAATTTGCTTGCAAAACAAGGGCAAGAATACTTCCACTCTATGAACTGAGATCTAAAAAATTACTTTAAAAATTCAAACATCCAAATTCCAGTGTTACATTGTTGCACTGTTTCTCCTCAGATTCAATATAGCACCAAACCCTGAAAGACACTGTGATCTTTATATCTGAAGTGCAAGTAAAAGCTATTTAAGATCCCCCATCTTCACTATTACCACTGTCAAGACAAAATATTTCTGGGAATTTTCCACACAAAGGCAACAGTAGCTTTTTTCTGGGAAAATAAAAACAGGGCTGAAGAAGGCATAAGCTGAAGTGGTTGCAAGTCATCATCTACTAGAGCATAAACCAAAAAGGCTGAGATGATGAATTCTACGTGGTCTGTATAAAATCCATCTGCCTCAGATGTCAGAAGTGAGCTGGCACATTACTGCTAAGATGCACTGAAGAAAGTGGGTCATGATACCAAAAAAGCCAACACCACAACCAGGAAAAATGAGTGGGCCAACTGGGTGCTGTTTAGTCTGTGTCACCATAAAACGTGATGGACACCAGAATAATCTCCTTCACTGCTACAGGGATAGACAGAAAAGTATCAAGTTTAAGCTTGTCATTTGAGTCACAGTAACTGACAAGAGTTCTCACCCCCTCACAACTGTGGATTTGAACACACTAGATAAAGACATTCTATTTTTATTTTGCAACCAGAAGGAGCTAAGTTGACTAAGCAGCACCAGATCAGTTACCACAGCACAGATAATGCTTATGGTAGCTGATGTTTTCACTCATATTCATAACCTTAACTGACCTGTCAGTTTGGAAAGAGACCTGAATCTGACCAGGCTGTTGCCAGAAGAGCTAAAGAAAAAAACATACGAACCTGATCAAGCTGAGAGCTTTTTCCATAAGACACTTTGGTTGCTGCTGTGGAAACCTGGGTGGCAGACTTAGCACTTGTCTGTTCTTCTGCTTCCTTCTGGCCATCAGGACTCTGGGAATCTTTTGATGGTGTTTGTTCATCACTGTGTGCAAAGAAATAAGAAAAACAGGTGTACTCTACACAGGTATTCGATTTATCTTCTATCCTCAATGTTTCTTAGCAAAAGCAAAAGTTCCTCACAGCAAGGATAATTTTTACTACATGCCCAGCTGACTGGACAGGCATAACAGGCAGCTATGCAATTTAATATGGTACTACATTACTCAAAGAAATGCTATTGGAATAAGCACTCACACATTTCATTCAGCCTTCCCAAGAGCTAAAGTGGTTAAGCAGCACTCACACCCAATTGGCAACACCAACTCACCCACTTTCCTTCTCTTTTTGACTACTTCCTTGCTCATCATCATCACTGAAGTTCAATTGCTCAGTGTAATCCACTTCACTCTGAGCACCTGATGCATAAGCAAATATTCAATTAATCTTTCAGAAAGACTAAATGTACAAACAACAGAAACCATTAATCCAATGTTCTTACCTGCCCAGCCTTCATCAGCCTCAGCATCTAGGTTATCAAATTTATCAAGTTCTTTCAGTTCACTAGCACTGAGAATGGATGGGCGCTCAATAGGTTCTGAACACCACGAAGGTGGTCCTCTTCCCCTTGGCCCTCTAAAAGGGAGAGAGAAACCAAGGATATTGTCACTACTTAACCACACAATGACTAGATAAAAGGTCAGCTTGTATGACAATTATTTGAAGGATACAGTACTCTTCTCTCAAATACGATATAAATGTGAACTACCATTCGCATGTCTAACTACTCAAATAATTACTGCTGCACCACCAGGTGGTTCTTTACAGAAGAGAAAGACTAGATGCTATAGCCTTGCTTGCACACTTCAAAACCAAGCCAAACATCACTTGATAGTAGAAAACCATGTCTTGTAGCTTTCAAACAATACATAGATCTGGCATTCTTCTTAACATTAATTTACGCACCTCAGAGTTACTTCTTTATACTTTTCATGCTTTTCAACTGTCAAAGGTTCTGTACCTTCTTTCTACTGTTATACTTAAAATCCTTCCAGTCATCCCTCTCAGCCTGTGTTCTTCCTGATCCTCACCACAGATCACCTGTCACCGTTTGTACCCTATTGCTTATAGCATCTCCTGTTTCCTCGTGCATGTGCACGGCCATCCTCACCCGTGCAGAAATGCACAGAAAGGAGGAAAACTAATTTTATAAGGCATTATAGTTCTACTTTAATTGGAGAGCAGTAGAGTTGAGAAACAGGAATTAAGTGCTTCCATTTTAACAGTGGAAGAGTCCTTTTATAGGCAAAATACTGGCTGAAATTTCAAAGGTGTCCCCAAGTGACTCGTGCTCTTCCCAGTCAAAAACTCTGTAATGTGCAGAATTCCCTCAAGTTTTGCAGCTGAGTTGCCAAACACAAATCATGTCCATGGCACTGCTCCACACAAGCCAAACTTGTGAGACTAACCAGTGGCACCTCTTATACAGTGTATAATCATTATCAAGATACTTGTTGCAGGTGGTTTTATCTTTTTCTTTTCCATTGTGTCACTGACTTCATACACACACAACAATGAAAGGTTTCTTACCTGCTAGGCTCAGAACTGGGAAACCTTGTTGGACCTTGCATTGTAGGAGGATATGCCATTCTAGGATACTGATTAAACATCTAAGGAAGGTTTAAAAACAGAAGACATTCATTAAAAAAATCTAATTGTATTAAGCATACCGAGATCATCAAAGGAATCACAATGGAAGTAAGGACTTCACTCAAGGTAGTTTGCTCAGTATCACAGGTGTGTGACATCAAGTCACCAAGGTGAAGTGATTACAAGTGCTAATCAACTCTTGGCAAGTTCAATGCAATGTAGCAGGAGCAGCAATAGGTAGCCACATCCTTTGAGGAACTGGTTGCAATCTCACCCTTCTAGCAGAAGCTAAGCATTCATGAAGGAAGAAGAAAGGGGCATAAGGAAATCGCACTAGCCAATAATCAATTCCTGCTGCTTAAAAACTTCTCATGTAACCATCACTTACATAAGGTGGCATCATTGCTCTGTACTGAGATGAGATAGGTGGTTGCTGCTGGCCATTCAGCTTGGGCTGAGGGACCGGCGGTAACCGCACATCCCTCTTCTCTGCTGTCTTCTGGCCATCGTTTTGTTCTGCTGGCGTAGCATTCCCATCTTCTTGTCCAAGAGCCTTAGCTTCCTGATCAGATGGAGAACTGGGCGAGTTGCTCTTATTACCACCTTCTCTCCAACTAGTAGCATCTGCATGGACAGAATCAGTAGGAGGAAAACCAAGAAAGACTTTATATATTACAGATTTACAGACAGGCACAATGAAAACGCTTTCTTCCTACCCAGTTTTCAGTGACATGGCAACCTGTGCAGACATGTTCACATTTAGCACTGAAACAAGCAATAGCCACTTGAGAAAACAAAGGCTGTTTTCTAATCCTCTTCAGCCCCACATCCAGCTGTGCTCCTGAAGGGGAAGGGTTAAATTTATAGACAGCTCTAGCTGTCCCACTCTACCTTCCAAAACAACACAATTTAGGAAGGATACTGATAATAGCACAGCAGAGAAAACAGATTTAGCTACGTAAGTGGGCCACTGTTGACTCAGTGTGAAGATGCTGTCAATGGACAGATCAAACTTCTTAGGCAGCAAAGGCCTACCATGAAATTCAAGCAGCTCTAAACAGCATATACATGTGCATTATCTTCCTAAGGGAGGACATGTATCCAGAGTCTGACTTGTTATCTGGTAATAGTAATGACAATGTCTGCACTTCTGTGTGTGAAAGCATAGGAAAAAGTCCAGGGAAAAGTTAAGGCAATTTTAATGACCTATCACATGTGCCAAGCATTTCATTCTTTTAGGAGTTTCTGCCTACAGAGAGCATGGGTTATGGCAAAAGAAAAAAAGTAAACTTATCAATAGTGCTCAAATCCATGGGGACCAACAGAAATTCACAGACATGCTGTAAACAGTGCTGTTTTAGTGTTACAAACCCTTTAGGCAGTGTTAAACTGCCTAAGTACCCATTACAGTTCTTCCACTTATCTTTGCTGGGAAGTACAGCTGCTAAAGAGGGCAGCACTTGGCGAATTTGTCAGACCTGAAATAAGGGCTTAATATCGCATGTACGGTGCTGACCAAAACTGACAGCAGGTGGCTGAACAGACATATGTAGCTATTTTCCCAGCTTGGTGTTAGATATCTCAAATTTCTGGACAACTGATTCTTTACATCAAAATCAAGTGTAGACCTGAACAAGCACACGGCCTCAGCCTGCAGGACCTGATAAAAATCAAAGAAAACACAGAAAGGAGGCAAAGATTCCCTAAAGTCCAAGCCCTAAAAGGAGGGCACATCTTGCCCATCACTTGCACAAGACAGTGCAACCTACAGTGCAGGAAAGGATCTCCTGTCCATCAAACCTCATAAAAAAAAAAAACAACTACTGAGGAGGAAAGAAATCCTGTTTTTCATTGTGAACAGGCAAAATACCAAATGCTCCCCATTAAAAGGATTTGGGGAAGTAATATACATTTCAGACCAACAAATGTAAAACAAGTACAGTTATGGATCTTTTCACTAGATCTAATCCCCTACAGGAGAAATCAAATACAGATAGCCAGAGTACCTCAGCCATGTGCTAAAGATGCCAATGCCTTTCAAATCACAGCCCATTCTTTGTACCCCTGTAGATTAAACTTCCTATTCAGGATTTTTCAGGCTACATCTTATGCCTACTAACTGTATGAGGACTCTCTGAATGATGATTCATATAATTAGTTAATATTAGGAGCATTCTTTAAACACTTATTTTAGCTGTTGTGATATCTAACAGCTGGAAGGAACACAGTAAAGCTAAAGCAAGCCCCAAAAACCTGTTTCTTCAGTGTAGAAGAATTAATTTGTTTCATATGGGGCCACAAGTAATCTTGTGATAAGCAAGTTCCACATAAATCCATGCATTTCACAAAAATTTCTAGTATATACTTACTTTGTGGTCGCAAGTTGGGTCCTGATCCATGGAGCTCTTCAGGTGCCTCTTTCTCTTTGCCTGACTTTTCCTGATCCCCAGCTGCCGGCAGACTGGGAAACTCTTGCTGGAAGTAACTATTCACTGGAATAGCTGGACCTACACAGGAAGATATTCACAAAGTCACAACTTTCTGTAGTGAGAACACTTCAGAAAGTGATAAAAGCCTGATAATCTTTAAAAAGTGAACATTAAAACCATATCAATTTACTAGTAACCTAATTCACTGCATCAAGAGAAGCGTGACCAGCAGATCAAGAGAGGCGATTCTGCCACTGTACTCTGCTCCGGTGAGACCTTATCTGGAGTACTGTGTTCAGCTCTGGAGCCCTCAACACAGGAAGGACATGGACCTGCTGGAGTGGGTCCAAAGGAGTGCTACAAAAATAATCAGAGGGCTGGAACACCTCCCCTATGAGGATAGGCTGATTGTTCAGCCTCGAGAAGAGAAAGCTTCGGGGGGACCTAACAGTCACCTTCCAGTACCTGAAGGGGTCATATAGGAAGGCTGGGGAGGGCCTGTTTACAAAGGCCTGTAGTGATAGGACAAGGGGTAATGGGTTTAAATTAGAGAAGAGCAGGTTTAGATTAGATATTAGGAAAAAGTTCCTTACCATTAGGGTAGTGGAACATTGGAACAGGTTGCCCAGGGAGGTGGTTGAGGCCCCGTCCCTGGAGGTGTTCAAGGTGAGGCCGGACAGGGTGCTCAGCAACCTGATTTAGTTAGAGATGTCCCTGCTCACTGTAGGGGGGTTGGACCAGATGACCTCTGAGGTCCCTTCCAACCCTGATAATTCTATGATTCTAATTCACGTATGCAAAGAGCAATCCTTGTAAAACATTCACATTTGCTACCAAATCTGTTAAATTTACTAGGCCAACCATCACACCTTTTGTGGCTGAGAAAAATACAGTAGCACCAGAAAGCACTAATGGACAATAGAGTAAGACTTAACACAGGAAGTACTTGAAGTTCCTTAGCAATACTAACACATTTTTCCCTTCTCCTTCCAAAGACTTCACTTTTTTTTTCCCCCACAACTATAGTTAACACAAGAATTGGCAGCTGTATTACTGCAGAAGCCTTTAGGATTAATTACTGTTCTAGTGACAAATAGCTCTTCAAGACGTTAAAAGGCTACAGCTTTACATTGTAAGTATCAGAACTGTAGCATTCTTGGATTGCTAAAACTCTTGACACTAACTAAGGACTGGAATTTAAGACTTCTGTTGCATGTGGTAGGGAAGCCAGATATAGATTGTCTTCCTCTTCAGAAGGTTTTGTTGGCATCTACTTTGAATCAATTTCTCCCTCCCAAATCCATAATGGATTTTCAGATCAACAGCATTCTGATATGAAATTACTGATAATGTTACTGTGGGAAAATTTCTATTCCAACAGCTTGAATAACACCCTGTTCCTACACCTGTCTTTACTACTGGCTACTATTTAAGACACACCACATTGGACTACACAGACTATAGGACAAAGTTACAAAAAAGCATCTGAACATATGCCATTCAAAGAATCACAGAATCATTACGGTTGGAAAGGACCCTCAAGATCATCTGAAGATGATTCAAAACCTTCCAATTCCCATGATAGGTTTTTTTTTCAGCTAACAGCTAGAAAAGCTTCTGTTCTCTCAGATTCATTAAATAATCCTTTGAAACAATAAAATGTAGAGACTCTGATTTTTGTTTTGTTTTTGGGTTTTTTTAAGATTAAAAGTCAAGCACAAAACTCCTTACTCCTTGTACTTTCTTCGTAAAGACATGACTTCAAACACCACTGTATATCCCTGTGCCTACAAACTGCATTGGAATCTTTCAGCCTTCGTTCCAATTTCATGTACTACAGATTACGTTAACTTACTTTGGACACTGGACTCTTGACCTACCCGAGCAGCTACAGAGAGCAACTTGCTTAACAGGACTGATAACCACAGTCACAGTAACCAGATAGCCTGCCAGGCAAGGGAGCCTCTTTAGAAGTCCAGCAGCATGCAACATGCTTGAGTTTTATGAATATTGCAAAATGTTTTCTTTTCAAGTCTACACAGTGCCAGCAACGTTCTAATTGCAAAGTAACAGCATCTTCAGTGATCAGCTTAACAGCACTTAAATCAACATGAAACAGCCAACTGTCAGCCAACAGTACATCAAGAAGTTAAAGAATCCAGAGACATTATGATAAGCAATTAGCCAAACATTTAGCCAATGCATGAGCTAAAAAATAGATGCTGCCATTACATTTTTCAAGTCCTTCCTTTCTACATGGCCACCAATAGCACGAGAGAAGGTTTTAGTCTTGCCTCATTCAGCTGAAGCCTTACAAGATGTGGTGTTTAGGGACATGGTTTAGTGGTAACCTAGTGGTTTTGGGTTAACAGTCAGACTTGAGTGGAGAGTGATAGGATGAGGGGAAACAGATGGAAACTGCGCCAGGGGAGGTTCAGGTTGGATATTAGGAAGAATTTCTTTACTAAAAAGGTTGTCAGCCATTGGAACAGGCTGCCCAGGGAGATGGCTGAGTCACCATCCCTGGAGGTGTTTAAGAGACGGGTGGATGTTGCATTGGAGGGAATCATTTAGCGAGTTGATAGGGCTAGGACAAAGGCTGGACTCTATGATCTTCAAGGTCTCTTCCAGCTGTAACTATTCTATGATTCTATGATCTTAAAGGTCTCTTCCAACCAAAACAATTCTATGATTCTACTTTATGATTCTAAGAGCTTGAGACAGCTGACTGAATGACTGCTGGAATGCATACAAGGCATCTGGAAAAACTACAAGTTCCACCAGCCAATTGCAGATCAGGAAAGTACAAGCACAACAGGTGTATCCCAGGTTTCAAACTGAGAAGGATTGCAAGCAGCTGATGCCAATTCACATTCTGAATTTCTTCTTGAAACAGCAAACCCACTACTGCATTAATTGAATGAAATGAAGGTGCCATCTGGGCATGGCACACGGGCTGCCATGGTAACAACAAAATAATTAGCTAAATGCATTTTGAAGCCACTGAGCCGAATCACTATTTCCTGTGTCATAGAGATGATCTTATCAGCTTGTGTAGAAAGGCTAGGATGCAGATCACTTTGCACCAGTGTTAATTCCCTTTTTTATTTCTGTGGAACTCCTGCAAAAGCTTAAAGGAGGAGAGTTCCTATATTTGACAATGAAGGAAACACTGAACATCAGCGAGGTGAGCAACAAGTAGATAATCTAAAATTGCCACTTCTAATACTTCATGCAGAAGGCAAAATCATTAGATATGTGATGTTAAATTCTAAATAATGGCTTAGAAGTTACCTCCACACAATTCAGATTTTACTATTCTAAGACCTCTATCCAGAGAGATAAGAGATTCAACTTCAACTCAGAAGCCAAAACTATTTTTCAGACACAGAGAGATTGTAAGTCTCAAGTTTAAGGAATAAAACATGTTGTAGGTTAGTTCTCATAGTGGACACACGGAGGAATTCTAAGTAACCTCTCATTCTACAATTGAAAAAATATGCTGAAGATTTAGCTCTGATCTTACATCCATAATGAAAACACTCAAGGTAAGATTCACACTAATGGAAATAAATCTCTATCCTTTCATACAATTATGTTTAAAAAACCTAAACCACACCTTTAGTGTGTTTCCCACAAAAAAAACCCCAATCCTGCTTGAACACTATCACTTTGAAAACAAAATCATCAACGAATCTATAAACGAGTGGAAAAGTACTGGTGTAGCTGACATTTAAATAGAAGCAAGATCACACATACAAAATGATCCAAAATGACAGTAAGAATGACTGCTAATTGTTTATGATTCTTATTCCAGTGCCAAAATTGTATGCACAACTAGACTGAGATTTTCTCTCCTCACCACAGCCATGTTCAAGGTCTTACACTGTCACCACCATTTCCCTGTCAATCCAAAAGAGGCGACTATACCAGCCCTCTAAGGGGCAGCCAGACCAGCTGCTAAATCAGGCTGGAGATGAATTGAGTGAAAGGGGACCAGCTCAGCTTCCAGCCAAGAAAGCTGATTCCACAGTATTCATAATGCCAAGTGGCCTGGTCAAGACTCAAAACAGTTACTGAGCCTGGGGGTCTCTCACAGCAGCCTTCACAGCCTGTTAAGCATCAAGAATCCCTCCACCTTGAACATCACTTACCATCTTGTCCACCTGATTTGGTGTTGGCCCATGATTTAGCAACAGGAGGTGCTTCTGGAGGAGCAGGTGCAGCAGGTTTTGGCTGCGTCTGCGGCACGTCTGGCTGTCTGGAATGAGGAAAAACACTTGTGAACACAAGAGGGTGAACGCAGAATAAGACCATCAGGATTACTACTGCAAACAAGTGAATGAAATGAGGTAGCTATGCAGCTGAAGAACCAGTAACTACTTTTCTGCAGAAAAAGCATTTTCTTATATAGAGTTGTTATAGTAACAGTTAAAAATTGGAATAAATTAGCTATTTCTTTTGAGAGTAGATTTCCCAAAGTGGAAAGGAATGTATGAAAATGTCTGGGCAGAAAATGCAGTCAGGCATGAACAGAATTATAACTTTTGAAGTAGTGCATTGGGCAATCAAAAAAGAATCAATTTGCAATCATAGAAGGGAATCATTTGGAATGATGTTTTCTTGCCTGAAGAGTTAAGTGCTATTCACTATTAGCTTTCCTTTATTAAAGGCCACCATGAAATGAGAGAAAGAAATGTCAGAAATTACAAAGTAAGAGGAATTGATAAGGAAAGCTAGAGACATAATGAAAAAAACTATGGGTACCATGAATTGGAGTCCATAAGTTGAAAGTCTATTAAGAACAAAGTCTCCATTTCACCATCTTAACAATGAAGAGGCAGACATAAGGACTCATTTTGTCCAATATAAAAAACAAGGCATATTCTTGAGGAAGATCTTTCTAGTCTATGGATTTAGTGATGTTTTTTTACTTCTTTCAAGAATAGCTATTCATATCCACATAAGGTTCCAAAGCATTAGTGTCTATAAGTTAAAACCACCAGCTTACTAGTGCTCATTTTTGGTAAAACAGGAATTATGGGGCAAATCCAGTAGTCTAGAATCATTTTTATTATACTAGTAAGGAGATAACTAGTGCAATATCATGTCAGTTAACTTACAATAAACAATTGTATTTGATTTCTATAGATCCTGAAGTAATCCTAAATTTCTGAGGACTGCCACCAAGAAGTCAGTTCCATTTGGGTTCTGCAGCTATCAGCCCAAAGCTCTGCACAGTAGTCTCAGAAATGATGTAGACACAACCACCAAAATAAATAACAATAACAATAATAATAAAAAAATTACTGCTTGGGAGAAAAACCCTGGCTTCTCTCAAGGAAAACCACATGCAATTTTGATCTGTTTCCACAGATTACTGGAATTTAAAAAAAACCCTCTTATTTTCTATTTCCACTTAGTTCTATTTTCTTACAGCTGCATATTTTCTAAACAGACTGGGGAAACTGGAACTTAGTGGCTGTACTCTGTCACACAGAAGTGAAATGGGGAACAATACCATGAAGAGTTCTTGCAGTTCTACAGTTACAAAGCTGAGTTCATTTAGAATTATCCACAACACACGTGAGAGAAATACCAAAATACTTTACATGTAAACTGCAGCATTTATACACATGCTGAAATACTGGGGAAATATAGCAGTAAGACTTGAGGAAACTCAGTAGATAGTCTGAATATAAAAGAATTTACTCATGGCCTGGGCATATTGTTCCTGGGAACAAGGCTCTCTACTAGCTAGTTTTACTTGTATATGATCTTTTGAGGCCTTTATGAGAATAATGGACATGAAAACACGAAGGCAAACACCTTCCAGTTGCAGATAAGGGATAGCTATTTATTTTTAAATGCAAGATCAATTACTGCAATATACTTCTAATACATGTAGCAGGCTATGGGAAGGCAGAAAAACGACAGTTTTAGTCAAACAAGCTACTGGCTCCACAGATTCAACCTGACAAAGTGTAAGTGACCTTGAAGTACAGGACAACGTTGTTCAAGTACCATACAAAACACTGACCAGAAAACTGTAAATGTGTAGTTTTGTAAGCTTACCATAAAACCTAACCACAACAGCATACTCCTCCAATCTAACCTTTTCAGAGAGATGTCAAAAATTGGCATTTAAATGTAGGAAAGTATACGGAGAGGAGTAAAGGGACAGCAAGAAGGGGAAGAAAAGCTTGAATCATCTTTTGCTTTCACAAGCACTATCAACACAGCCTGCCCCCATCTTCAACTGGTTTTCAGAACATGCTATCTGTCAAAGAACAAACATCTAACCCCACTTCTACTTTCCTGCTGAGAATCATATCCTATTTTAAGCTTATATGGCAAAAAATTCACTTTAAAATACTTTCTACTCAGATTGTTTAACTTAATTTTTAGTTTCTGTTTTCCTTAGCTGGCCTTCTGTGCAAGTGAAACTTAACAGATGAAACCATACTGAGCATAGGAAATTAAACACAGTATACAGCAGGGCATCAGCATCACCATTACTTCTAGTTTGTTTATATCACATACTGGGAGACTGAAACAATAGTGTGAAGCCTAAGACACAAACAAGTCTGAAGAATTAATGGCATACTTATAAATTAAAGTGCAAATATTAAGAACCATTAGGAAAATAAAAGAGATTCAAACAAATATATAAAAACTGAGAATTTTTGGGCTTTCTCTGCCACACATCAGCACAATCACACTAAATTAAACAGATTTTTGCTTACTCTCAGAAACATGCACGTTACTATTTAACTTAGCTGCTGTGTACCTAATGGTTCCTCCTAGAGCTTCAAGAGGTTTTTAAGACGATTACACTGATCTTACAATAAGGTGCTACAGTATTTCCTTTAAGCAGACACTAGAACTTACACAAAGATAGCCATGTTGGGTGGCTAAAGGAAACACTCATCCTGCTTTCAACTTAAGGGGAGGTGAGGCCTGGGTTTTTTTGCTGATTTTGTTTTCAAAACTATCTCCTGAATAGAAAGATTCCTCCTCACAAAAATGAATAGTGGTGCTATTTCCTCTCTGGTAGCTATCTTTAGGACAGTGAAGTCTAGCCAATTTCTTCCCAGGCCTTACCCACCCCTAGTTTTGGGAAAACTTGAGATAAATAACACAGCAAAACAACCCTCTTCTCACTGGTTACTTACTTTTCTTCTTCATGCTGTTCTTGTTTGGAAGCCCATCCTGTGCCATCTTTAGGCACGATGTTCACATTAGGGTCATTGCCTTTGTTCTCTGCTTTGAGACTGGGGAGGTTAGCTGGGGGAGGCATCCTCCTTGAAATGGCAACTTTTCCAAGGCTCTGTAATCCATGGCGTGCAGCAACTGCATGCCAAAAAGATAAAAGTAGTCCAAGTTAACAATGCTGTTTAGCAGTCAGTGTTCATGCAAAGCTGTGCAAAGCAACAAAAATGCCTTGCAAGAAACTCAGAAAATTTAAGCGTCAGAATTAGAAACTCAAAATTCATCATAATTTACTTTAAAAACGAATTCTAAATACTGTTTGGGAGAATCTGAATCCTTTTTGCACAGTGAGTCACTATGGTTTGTCTATTCCAGAGATGAGAAAGGCTATATGGCCCCATCTTCATACACAATGCTCAGTGACAGAAAGCTTATGGGGCCATTTAAAATATGATGCTGATGTCTTAATATCCTTTAAGATGCTGTCAAGCATTATTCTCTTGCTCTTTCTGGGATTTAATGTACCTTGATGAGTTCAGTACTAACCACAAAGGTCCAGCCCATTTCTTTTTTGCTGCCAGTTTCTGCTGGCAGATGCTCTTTTGCAAAAATATTCCTACAAATTGCATTTACTGCAGACCACAAGTACCAAGAAGCAATACGAAACTAATGCACTGCACAGGACATTCAACCTACCAACTAATCAACTCAGGTGAACAAATACAGATACTAGCCCAGCCATGTTGTATCTTCTGATTCATCTGCTTCAACCTTTAAAAGTAATATTGTGGCAAGCATTAAACACACTTCCCCCTTTTCACCTCCCAGTTTAGGCAAGTATGTAAAATCAAATTCAGACTTCAGTACCTCATTCCCCCTCTGATTCTCAATGCAATCAATTATGAAAAAGCATGCCCATAGTGGCCTTACTTGAAACTTCAGTATAAGTTTCACCCAGTGTTTGCAAAACAGACAAAGCATCCAATCTGAAAGCAAGCACTGCATTCAATCAAACACCTCCAGTACCACAAACATTTAATGAAATACAGTGAAAATCACAGCTGGGGAATGGCATGTCATACGTTGATAACAAATGGAGACTGAAGCCATAAACCAATTTTTATTTACCTGTATTTTACTTCTGCTCGACTGCAAATGCTGTTTCCCTGAACTGATACTCTTGTTTTCAGCTAACCTGAAACTAACCAAGATCGCTTTCCACTTAACTGTTGTATCAAGCAGTTGAAAAAGCTTGCTGTGCATGTGCTCACATACTTGGCACTCTTAATTAGTACTATAGTGATGATGAAACAGAATGCAAAACTAAACTCAGTGCACTCACCTGTGGTTTTCTGAGTTTCCAGTGACTTTCCCTTGTAAGTATTAAACAGACTGAGTGTTGCATACTTTGTTTTTCCATCCTTTGCTTTTGTACTCTGGCCTGACTTTTCCGACATTTCGATGGAAACTCATCGAGTCTGGTACCTCCTGCTCACCCCTCAAAATTTGCCTGAAAAGAAAAACACCAGAAAAGTAAAGCAATTTGAATAGAAGCCAATACTTAAGACAGAGTTCACAGGACAAAAGTGGACAGCATATTTAACATCAGCACTGGGTCATTTAAGCATACTGAAGATGTCGTAGAATCCATTAGCCCCAGAAACCCCTTACGTAACACTATCTAATTTTAAAGTAGTTCCATCTCCATAATTTGAATGTCACACAATCAGGAGGATCAGCATTTAATGATTATAAAATCCTTTAAAAGTGGTAAACAATATCCATGACCCAACTTTTAAAAAAAAAAAGCAAGCATACAAAGTTTTGACCAGCAACTAGCTGGTCAAAAACTAACTGGGGAAGCTCCATGACTTCACCCACTCCTGAAGCCAAATGCTGAGATACTATTAACTGTGGTACAGTACTTCTGGAATTTGTTTCTCTCCCCGCTCCCTTCCCCCCACCTTAAAATCATCATGAACTCAGCAGCTAGAGAAATTAAATACATTGAATCAGAAGTTTTCTTTATTGAAACCAGGAACACAGTATGTTCAGACAGGGAGGGTAAAGAGTTCCTTAAACCAAGAGTTACACCATTCTTCTTGCTGCAGTAAATTACAGCGCTGTTTAGAGCTGGCCGTCCCTCTACTCCCTCCTTCCCCTGCAACAGCAGGCCTTGAGAAAAAGACGTCAGTAATTATCATTCCTATTTCACTAGAATTTCTTGGAAAGAGATTGACAGAGCTGCTGTTCATCAGGCAGAAACACAAATGAACTTGACTTAAACAGAACTTTATTTTACAGCCAATTTAGATCAACAACACCCAAAACTTCTTTACAATAAGAATTTTTAATATATTCTCACATTAGTTCCATGATCATTATGTACACTCAAATACTCTTGTCTTTCATTCTAAGAGCAGAAAGCAATAAACAAGACAGAACTGTACATTCTGCCGACACCCTTCAGCAATCAACAAACTCCCAGGTCAAACTCAGAGCCTCATATGACCTTCAAAAAGAACTCAACTCACATGCAAAGCACTCATGTATTAAGAAGAGTCTGTGTAGGACAGTAGGCCAAAGAATACAGCATTTGGTCATGACAGACATTAACCAATGTCAAAACATCAGGGAAGTTTTATTTATACAGGAATTATAGCATTCCCAGTCTCCCCTGCCTTCTACCCCAATTTAAATTCCACAATGGACAAGACTAAGAAATGAGGATGGCAAATAACCTTGGGATGGTCCAGTTTCAGTAGGATTTGGGCCAGGTGCTATTCTATTTCAGTTCGTGCAGACTGTTGCAAAGATGACAGTCTTCAGTTTCATAAAGGGCTAGAAAATATATTCTCCTCTCTCCCAGGGAGAAAGTGTCTCCCAGATTTTTTTGCCACATTAAGTCAGCATTTGGCTATTTCAACAGCATGTGCAACACCAACAGCCACTCCTCACGTCATCCAAAACCATGAAATACAGGATGGAAAGCAGCTCAACCCAGCTCAAAAAATGGACCACCTAATCAGAACATAGACCTTGGATAAGGCCATTAAGCCATCCCTTATCTTCAGAAAACTACATACTGTAAGGTTTCACTGGAAGCCACAGCTCACTACTCAAACATCATTACAGGCACAGGGAAGGAAAAAAGACCCAGCTTGATACATGAATTTAGACAAGCTTATCTTTGGAGCTATCAGTCAAACATATTTCAAGCAACCATTCACTGTTCACAGCTGCCCCAACACTTATTTGCAATTCAACAACCTGTCAAGCTTTGCCCATTATTATTATTATTCATGGCCACGAAACTGCTTTCAGCTAGTCTGGAGACCTGAATCCAGGCAGACTAGTTTATCAAGCTGAAGTCTAAATCAGACACTAGGCTCTGCCTGAGCCTTTTCTTCTATGAAGAAACTCAATTTATCGTAAGGCCTTCAGTCAAATGTTTGTGAAAGAATCTGGCAGATTCCTTCCTTCAATCCTGTTGCTCTCTGCTCTCAGACTTGTATTTAAGATAGAGTCTGCCACACTCATCCAGGAGCATCAATTAGAGGAGTAGGTACTGGGCCAGTAATTACCAGGACTGCCTGTGTGACAAACAAACTTTCAGGTGTCCACATAATCGTATCAAGTAAGACACTGTAATTACTTGCTGCTTAGCTATGCTTGCACACACTTTCAAGTGATAACACAGTTTTAATTTTCACCCCAAGACTCATCCCAGCCCCAGATTTTGTAAACAGGTAGTTTCACAGGAGTGAATAAAGTAGAAGTTGGGGGGGGGGGAAGGGGAGGAGAAAGAAAGGAAAAGATGATGACTCAGGTCATTTATTGCTCCCCTCCCAGTTCACAACAGCAGTGAAGCCCTAACAGATGCAGGCAGGGCAGCAGGGAGTTTGAGATTGGTTTAAGGTAGTGTTGAGTTTGTCATATTTTCCAAAGCCTGTACCTCTGGTAGAGATCAAACACAGAAAATCTTAATTGTAACTCTGTTCTTTATAGAATAAGACAGAATTCATACTCGGACAAATTTTAATTGTAACAATTGCTCTTTCTGGAACATTTGATAGCTTAAGGAAGAAGAGAAGGTGGTGATCATGTTCCCCAACAATGTGTTTTATGTCAAATGTACAAAAATTTGTCTGCTTGTTACAGCTAAGCTCTATGCCTTTTAGAGTACTAGAACTCATACTCTGAGAAGATTTTCCAATGTTACACTGCAAAGAAAAAGAAACAGAATATTTCCAGTTGATTACAATTGCACATGCCTCAGTAATCTGACTTGCAGAAAATAAATCAAGCACTGCAAACATATTCATATTTAACTAAGTTTAGACCCGATACTGGTTGCCAAAGAAGATATACTTGCAAAATTAAGACTTCAGACTAGATACTCAAGCCAGGGATCACAAATCCTCCCTCTGAAGAGTCCATCTGGCCTTCTACAAACATACCTGCCAGGTCACACATTAAACAAGCACCCAGTGCCATCTAACAGTTATAAAGAGATAATTGCATGGTTTTGAGCCATATGAAAGAAAATTTTGACCAGTTCAAAACCCTTTGCTTTTTTACTCAAACTTTACTCGTATATGCTACATTCCTATATAGGAGCACTGGAATCATTCCCTCTGTAGCACCATATACCAGGTATTTTAACATACAACATGTTTTATTTGTGTATATAATAGTTTGGCAAGTATCAGAATAAACAAGTAATTTCCAATTTACCCTAATGTTTCTATCTTTTCTTATTAATAAGGTCGCTGCTAGTTTGAACTCTATTAGTCAAATCCTTAAAAGCAAAGTGCTGCTGTCCACTAGGTTTAAACTCACTGTCATATGAACATGAGACAGCTGTATACCTCTGAACAGTAGCCACATATAAAAGATGTCAGAACTACTTACCAGAATTAAATAACTACCATGACAGTGAACAGAAGGACAGGCAAAAGCACAAGCAATAAAGGCAGCTGGCAGAGTTCACTGCACTATTAAGAGATTTCAGCAAGTCAGCAGTTCATTTTGAATTACTACAGTTACTATTATGCATAATTACAGAAGGCACAATACTCCCAAAAGTCTAGAGCACAGATTACCTTTTAGCTGCTCTATAATGTTAGCAAGTAAGTTAACTGACCACCACTAAGGCCTTAAGATTTTAAGGTTAAAATTATTACTGTAATTTCTGTACTGGACCATTTTTCCAGACTGCAACTGGTTGGCTTATTTAGCTCCTGCAACGAACTGAGAAGCACGTGTACAGAAAATTGAACAGTAAGTAGCTGCCACAAATTCCTGACATCCTGGTCTCTGTTAAGCAGAGACAAGTTAAACACTTGTAGAAACTTTTGAATCAATAAAAAAAGCAAACAGAATGCAATATATTCTAGACTGCAAAATCGTATTTTTTTAAAAAAATAAAACCCTAGCAAACAAAACCCAGATACATTGCACACAGACCTTTCCCACTAAGTTCCTTGCTTGTCTGATCATCTCAGAATTCCCCAAGACTTGATTAGAATGTAATGACACCAGTTCGTACATCTGTAAACTTTGCACAGTGCTCCATTAGAATCATAGAATGTTAGGGGTTGAAAGGGACCTAGAAAGACCAAGTCCAACCCCCCTGCCAAAGCAGGACACCCTAGATAAGGTCACACAGGAACGAGTCCAGGTGAGCCTTGAATGACTCCAGAGTAGAAGACTCCACAACCCCTCTGGGCAGCCCGTTCCAGTGTTCGGTCATCCTTACTGTGGAAAAGTTTTTCCTCACATTAACATTAAACCTCCTATGCTCTAACTTGCTCCCATTGCCCCTTGTCCTAACATTGGATGACATTAAGAACCACCTGGCTGCTTCTTCCTGACACTGGCCCTTAGCATATTTATAGACATTGATGAGGTCCCCACCCAGTCTCCTCTTCTGCAGGCTAAAGAGACCCAGCTCTCTCAGCCTGTTCTCAGAGGGTGGATTCTCCACTCCCCTGATCATCTTGGTGGCCCTGTGCTGGACTCTCTCCAGTAGTTCCCTGTCCTTCTTGAACTGGGGAGCCCAGAACTGGACACAGTACTCCAGGTGGGGCCTCACCAGTGCAGAGGAGAGGGGGAGGAGAACCTCCCTCGACCTGCTGGCCACACTCTTCTCAATGCATCCCAGGATGCCATTAGCCTTCCCTGCCACGAGGGCACACTGCTGGCTCATGGGCATCCTCCTGTCCACCAGAACCCCTAGGTCTTTCTCCCCAGAGCTGCTCTCCAATAGATCAGGCCCCAGCGTATACTGATACATGGGGTTATTCTTCCCCAGATGCAGGACCCTACACTTGCTTTTGTTGAACCACACTAAATTTCTCACTGCCCAACTCTCCATCCTGTCGAGGTCATGCTGGATGGCAGCACAGTCTTCTGGTGTGTCAGCCACTCGCCCAGCTTCGTATCATCAGCAAACTTGCTGAGGGTACACTCTATGTCTTTGTCCAGGTCATTAATGAATAAGTTGAAAAGTACTGGACCCAGCAGTGACCCTTGGGGACACCACTAGCCACAGGCCTCCAGCTAGACTCTGCTCCACTGACCACAATTCTCTGGGCTCTGTCCTTCACCCAGTTCCCAATCCACCTCCCTGCACAATCACCCAATCTGCACTTCGTGAGCTTGGCTGTGAGGATACCATGGGAAACAGTATTGAAGGCTTTGCTGAAGTCAAGGAATACCACATCCACCACACTCCCCTCATCTAAACAACCTTCTCCCCCTTTGGGAGAGAACCGACCGCAGACTAGAAAAGATCATGCCTCCACTTTCAGAAGAAAGTTCCTATGGGATTAAATAAGGAAGATAGAATTACATATCTTGAGGTAATTTTTGAGGATTGGAGTGGTAAGAAGTTTAAAACATCTAATAACTCAGCAAATCTTGTGTAAAGGTTCAGGTAGAAACTTAGCTTCTTTATCAAATTTTTTGGCAGGGGAAGATCAACTCTTATAACTATGTGGGAAATAACTGCATTCTTTGTTATGGTTTTGCAATTAATGTTTATGTATGTGTTTGAGGCACAGGATACACCATTTCTCACCTTTGGGAGAAAGATTATTATTATTACCTGTGTTTTCCACATAACTCATCCAAGCTGATCTAAGCACTGATGACTGCATAAGAAATTCTCCAGATCTGTACTTTATATGCTGTATTTTAAAGTCTCTCAACAAAAGAAGTCTATTTTTTACTCAAGTGTACCATGTCAAGAGACTTCTTCAGCAACACTAGTTACCTTTTATGCAGTCTTTACACTGTACACCTCTGTTATGGTTTGGATTAGAACAGAATTAATTCTGTTCAGTAACTGTATTTTCTAAAAGATATTCCACCACCACATACATAGTACTGTTATTAGTTATCCCCCCCCCACCTTGCCTGAACTGTCCCTTTAAGAAACCTGAAATTCCTGAGTTGAGGACGATGCAAACCCCCTCCGGGGGGCGGGGGGGGAATGCTGGGTTTCTCCGGGGGACTTTTGTTGATTGGGACCACGAGGAAGTTTCTTCCTGCTGGGACTTTCGGCCGAGCTGCGTGCTGTCTGCCTGTGCTGAAACCTGCGGGTGCTATCTCACTGCTTTGGACTGCTTGTGCTGATTCCACTGGGAGCTGGCATCGGGACGGTTCAGTATCTTGGGTCCTGTACCTGTTTATATTTTGTTTCATTTATATCTGTTATTATTATTAAAGCAGTTTTTAGTTTTTAACTTCCAATCCAGTCTCTCCTTTACCTGCTGTGTGTGGGGGGCTGGAAGGAGCCCTTAAACCCACCACAACCTCACACCTATTTAGCCTACAACCACAAAAGCAGTTAGGATAGGGAACCTGTACACTAGCTTCCTAGGATTCTGAAGTCTTAAAAACAGTAAGTAAATGGTAGAATAATTCCCACATTCTCTATTCAACACAGCTAAGATATCTAGTCCTGCCACTTCCACTCCAAGTTCTGTATTTTGGCTAAATCTAGAGAAGGATGAGCTGGAATGACTTAAGGCAAAGCACACCATTCAAGACTCAAACCTGCTGAAGACTTCCTGACTTTCAACTCTCAGTGCCTCAAATGCCCATCTGTCAAGTGGGAAATACAAAAAACACTACATGAAAGTTTATTCATAACTGGGACACATCAGCACCTCTCTCAAAATGGAAAACAACAAATCCATGAAGACTTTTCATACCCTATTAAACATCCAAAAGAAAGTGGTTAAGAGGCAAAAAATATCATACACTAACTTGTCATTTGTATCCAGCCATAACTCCATTTTTTTTTAGCATTGTTTCTGGCACATTGCAGAGTGTGGTTCTGGTAAGTTTTGAAACTAAATACAACAGGAAAAAACGAAGCTTTTTTTTTGCCATATGTTCGATTGATGTTAAAGACAGATTCCCAAATCCAGTGTTACTAATTTCAAAAGAGAATTCTTGATCCCTCAACATGCCTTGTGCTCAAAACCTGATAAATAACATGGCATTAAAAACTTCAGCTAGAAAGGATGAGTTCAGCTGCAAGTCTGGTGTATTTTGATTCCAGACCTTCACTGAAGAATTTGCCTCCTAACTGCAAAACTTGATCATAATCTGCAGCTAGATACTAAATTCTGAAAACCCCCAAATCTGTGAGATCTTAAAAAACCCCACTAATTTAGACCATTTACTCAAAAAAAAGAGGCCATTTAAAACAGAGAAATACAGGATACTGGATTCAATGTACTTGGAACCCCAAAAAGCCTTCACGATTTATTTGTAACTCATCAAGGAACTCCATTATTTAAAATGAACACTCAAAAATATTGTGTAATTATTGAATACATGGTCTTGTGCAGAGAAGGTTGCACAAATAACAAATGGAATTACACTTAAACATACTGACTTCTCTCACATTGGTATGTTTATGAATAATACACACTAACTAACAATCTCTCACTGATGACCTTGTATTTATAACTTTCTAGTGCCCAAAGCATCATTTTGGCACTCAGGTTTTCAGGCCCAATTTTTATTAAAAAGAACCAAATTTTGGCTATTTATCTCACTATTAAGAATTCTTTATAGCTTTGGCACTAGTCAGCTTCATATGATGTGGAAACAAACCTTAAATACATCCAGTAACATTTAAATAGCAAAAGACTTGGTCAAATTGAAGTATCTAATAAAGTCAGGATTTCTCTCCCCTCTCAAAGAACAATTAGCAGCAGTGTGCACTGTCAAATAGGTAGTTGCTAAGCAGGCTGAAAAATGCAGTGAAGATTTTGGGGACTTCTCAGCTTCTTTTTCATGTATCTCAAACATGGTTCTATGACCTACAGCAATAGAACCTCTTCAGATCTTCAAAGAGTACTGGATAGATGTCACTACAACTCATTCTTGAACAAGATCTAAGTTTTATTTCCTTCAAAAGTCAAGCTAATAAACATATCCATTTTGGGCTCACCGTTTTTCAGCAGAGCTAGAAGGAGGGTACACAATGCAAAGACTGCATCAACTCTGTAAAGGTAGGTGGCCAAGTAGAAAAAGAAAACCCTTTCAATCATTTTCTCTTCTGCACTCATCACCTCAGATGAAAAACCATAGCACGGGCTAATCCATGAGGCACTACAGTCTATAGTGGAGTGCTGTTAACAGCCATCAAAAAGACCATCAAAATGAGTTTTGCTCCTTAGAACCAAAGCAGTCTGTCACGAGACAAAGTTGTAGCAAAGCAGGCTTTGCTAGTCCTGTCATTCTTCAAATTACTCCCCTTTAAAAGTATTTCTAAAACGCTACCAAAACTAGGCATGTCAGGTAGAAAAAAAGATCATGACAGAAGAAACCCATTTTAGGACATCATCCCACAGATGTATCTTATAAAAATGCAGTCTGTGGATGCCAGAAAAGAGCATCCACAAATGTCTGCATCACTTCTGAGAGACATCTAACAACAGTCCTAATAAAGCTATTAAGCTAAGCAATGAAAAACAACCAAAATTAGCCACCCACAAAAAGTCTACACAGAAACTAACTTTACCACAAAGCGTATGTTAATTTAAACTAGCAATCTATAGTGTAAGCAAATCTTTTGCTGCCTTAGGAAGCCTGGAAGGCAGGTTGTTGAACTGTCTTCTGAGAGAAGTACTATTTATCTAGAATAGAGCTTTCCAATAGGACAACCACGTCATCTCAGGGAACTTTTACTGGGAGTCTCTCAAGTCTAACACACAACTAATAGCAGTAACTAACACTTCTTGAATAAACTTTTAAGACATCCTGCAGTACAAAAATATTAGCACAGATTAAAATAATCTGTCAGTTCTATTATTTTTTTTTCTCAGTGCATTCTTGAAAACAAAAGGAAATAAGAGTTAAGAGCAGCTGGCTGGAGTAAAAAAAAACCACAGATAAAAGGAGACCAACCATGCAAACCTCAAAGTTGCCTCTATTCACAGATTTCAATATATGTTTAACTACATGTTCATGAGTATTTCAGTTATTTTAAATTTGGCAAATCACCTCTAATATGCACAGAAATCATATTCCTGTGGAACAGCCCTGCCAAAAAAAGCTTGATAGTATCAATCATGATTAACATGTCTTTTTACATGTGCCCACATAATAAGGGATCAAAAAGCCACAGATAGGATAAACTCACACTGGAAATACAGACAAAAATGTTCTAAGCATTTTCATGTATCATATGGCTTCTTTCTTTTAGCTAAGATAATTTGTGATACCTGTACTGTTTACCAAATGTCCTTCTGAAGTAATCTCAGAAAGGTTATGGTCCCTGCCCTCACAGGCAGCAGGATACTAATACAGCTAGTTAAGAACTCTGGGAAAAGGAAGGATAGTTTTAATTTCATTTATTTTGAGGATAATTTTTTTTGCATGTTTATAGTCACAGTATCAAATAGAGCTGTTCAATACTTTGAACACCTGTGGTCCAATTTTGGTCTCCCATTCTTTACTGGATAAAAGCTGTGCTCATCAACACAGCTCTTATACTTTTGCCTTTTATAAGGAAGGAAGGTGCTGTGGTTTAACCTCGGTTGACAACTAAGTCCCACACAGCTGCTCACTCACTGCACCAGAAAATCAGAAGAGCGAAAATGAGAATACTCATGGGTTGAAGCAAAGACAGTTTAGTAAGTAAAGCAAAAGCCACATGCACAACCAAAGCAAACAAGGATTTTCACTGCTTCCCATTGGCAGGCATTTGTTCAGCCACCTCCAGGACAGCAGGGTTCTATCACACACAAGAGTTACTTAGGAAGACAAACGCCACGACTCTGAAAATCCTCCTCTTCCTCCTTCATCCCACCAGCTTTATATGCTGAGCATGACATCATAATCGTATGGAATATCCCTCTGGTCAGGAGTCCCAGTTGTATCCCCTCCCAACTTCTTATGCACCTGTAGCAGGATGCCCCACCTCAGTAGAGGTTAACAGATCAAACTTTGCCCCTCCACAAATGTTATCAGTGATGGAGAAGGGAGGATTAAGCTGTTTTAGCATTGAAGAATGCTAAAATCAGCCTCACTCCACAAATTCCAAAGTATGTCTGGCAGATACCAAAAGTTATTAGTAGTTAGCACTGATCATAGAATGGCTGAGGTTGGAAGGGACCTTAAAGATCATGTAGTTCCAACCCCCCTGCCATGGGCAGGGACGCCACATGCACTAGACCAGGTCATCCAGGGCCACATCCAGCCTGGCCTTAAACACTGCCAGGGATGGGGCCTCCACAACCTCTCTGGGCAATCTGTTCCAGTGCCTCACCACCCTTTGGATAAAGAACCCCCTTCTAATTTCCAGCCTAAGTTTCCCCTCCTTCAGCTTGATAACTTACCTAAAGCTGCAGAAACAAGATTCTTGAGCTGGCACATCTAGGCCATTAACGTAAGACTGACAGTCAACCACTTTATATTATAAAAGCCCAGTCCCACTTCTCAACTATAGGAAGTTCTCATACACCTCATCTAAGGTGTGCAGATATTTCTCCCTTGGAGAGGACACCCCCCAGGGTTACCCCTCGAGGCTAAGAGAATGAGAATGATTCTCCCATGGTTGTTGATATGAGAGAGTGAAATCAACCTCTGCTTAGTTATTCTGTTAGCTTTTATACTGTAGCTTGAGTATTGCTTCAAATGAATCATGCACTGTATTAGTAAATTATAGCTATCTATGCTGTGTAGTAAATCTGATCAATGTTTTTCTAGCCACACCAAGGCTTCTCTCTCAGAAGGAGTTTAGAAAGCAAGGGGGTCCTTTTTGAACCCTGTGACTTGACAGTAGGGGCCCTTTCATAAACTTTGTCCAAAGCAACCATTTGGTCCATGACAGCACCCTCAGCCCACTCGATGATGGGGTGAAAAGCGAAGAGGCCTTGACTCTGTGTAAGCACTGCCCAGCAGTAACAAAAACATCCCTGTGTTATTAGTGCTGGTTCCAGCACAAATCCAAAACACAGTCCCATACTAGTTGTTACAGAAAAAATTAACTATTCCAACCAAAACCAGCACAGGAAATAATGTAAATGAGGCACTCAAACATAAATACTCCTATTCTTATGAATAAAATGCTGAATCAGTAAGCACCACCCTGAAATTTTTATTCAGTTCTCCACTATATTACATGTAGAAGATGTAACATCTCTGTCTACTTTAGCTTTATAATCACATTTGTAAGTACTCTGCTGGCTCTAGATTCTTCCACAGTTGAGACAAACCCAGGTTTTTTTTTGAGATTTGAATCTAAAATGTAAAGTGCTATCAATGAAACATTTAATATAAATAAGAATGGCTACAGAAAGCTTGTTACAAATTATCAAAGGCTAAAAAGCCATGTTTTTGAGATGTATAACAATAGCAGGTGCCATAGGTTGACAGGTACTAAAAGATAACAAACAATGACTACTCATTTTTTAATAAAAAACCTTTATCTCTGTAAAGAGACTGCAACATACTAAAGTAAAGCAAACCCTCTTGAAACTAAAAGTAAGGTACCCTCCATAGCCCCATATTTCTCTTGGCTTTGGTAACATCCAATGCAGGTCTTTAAATCCTTATCACATCAAGAAGAATTAAGGTAGTGAAGAAATGGTTCATGCCAAAAAAAACCCTAAGCCACTCTTTTCCAAGGAAAGAAAAGCACCATCTGTCTCTCTGGAACAGGCTGATGAAGCAAAATGTAATTTCAGTTTAAATTTTTGACTAAAGCCACAAGGCTTGCAATCTCCTTAGGAATATACCTCCTGCTACTGTCAGTGGGAACTAAGTTCCTACAGGGTATGATTGGAACTGAAGTTGCAGAGGGTCTAGTAAGTTTTTATTAGTAGCTTCACTGTCACTGTCCAGAAACTCACCAAAAGTCAGCACCTTTTTTAACTTTTACTTTGTGGCTATTAAGATATAGATTCACTGGGGCTTCCCAGAAAAAACAGATTTCTAAGGACACAGCACATCACCACAGAAAAGGAGACCTGAGAGAGCAACAGCTGCACTCAAGCAACAATGCAGTGCATGAGATCTGGAGTGCAGACACCCACTAACCAGCAGCAGATGAACAGGTGACTTAAAGGGAGTTCAGGAGACTTCAGGACTGTTTGACAGTCAACCCCTGCCCTTCTTCCCTTCCCAGCAAGGAAAGACGTTTCCTCAGACTACTGCTCCTACATCTTTACAGTAAAGCTTATACTTTTCTAACCAGTTTTATTATAAATTTACATCCTGTCAAGGAAGGACAATAGCTTTTTATTTTAAAGATAAGTTTACACTTAAAATAGAAATAAATTTTTAAAAGTATTAAAGTACCAAACAAGGTCAAATTAAGAAACTCCATTGTATTTTGTATCTTCAACCTGAACACAGATGATAAAACTTAAAAATCCAAAGCTCCCCCCCTCTTGCTTGTCACATAAAACACATTATTTCCAGAAATTCAGAAGAAAACAGTAGTAGAATGTAATTCTTTGAATTACCCAAAGTTAGATAACAAAAAGGGGTACGAGTATCACCAGACTTTTACCAAAATGCCTCTACTGTCGCCTACAATTTCCCAGTCTAGAACACTCTTAGACTTAGAAGTACACCTCCACACTCCATCATTCATGTAAAGCTACAGGTTCTCTCCCCTTGAACACCTAAATTACAGCTGAGTAAATTAAAGAGTAACTATAAAGACTTATACTAAACAAAATACAAAAGCTCCCTAAACCCATTCTGCTTAGAATATTTACATCACAATTCTGAACTGAAAATCCAACATCTGCTATCTCCAGCAGCAGGACATTTAGGCATACAAGCTGCCTAGACAAATCCTCTCTCATACTTACTTTAGGATTCAAGTACCTTCAAAAAGTGAAATATGCAATGTCCAAACTCAGCCTTAAGTCTCTTGGTCAAGAAACTTTTTAAAACTGATTTTTTTATTGTGGCAGGAGTTTTGAAGTTCTGCAAGTAAGCCAGGACTGGAGGGAAAAATAACTGCAACAATGTAAGAGCAGTTTCTATACAATTAAAGAGAGCATCATAATGAGATGTGTTCTCATTACTTCTGGGAACAGAACAATGTAAGTGCTTTCATCCAATTAGCTTTTCAACCTGCTGGTGCCAAATGAGATTTTTATTTTCAAGATTTGCAAAAGTATTTATTAAAGAAATTTCTATTATTTAGAAGAATGAGAAAAATTCAAGACTCTCCAAACTGAACCACTGTTTATTTGAGCAAAAGCTAAGGGGAATAAATTAAGGCAAATTCTTTGCAGAAACAAGGCATGTACCTGTTACCCAAGTATTGCATTCAAATAGTAGGTTGGTAGGCAGTGCTTTTCTTTGAATATAGAGAACTATAAGTGACCTGTCTTACCTATCAGAAGTCTTTTTTAACTGTAAAAGTTACAACTATTTGTCAGGTTCCTTATAAACTGATTTAGGTCAGTTTATCCTGACCACAGCCACTCTGTAAAGGCATCTGGTAATGTTTTAAGATCACAAACAGTCCCTTAAAACAAACTACAAATGCACTTAAAGTGCTGTTGCAAGTACCACTTTGTTATTTACTCAACTGCAACACACCATCCAGCAGAAGCCTGGAAAGGCAAAAATAGTAGCATACCCTTTGTCCCCACACTCACAGAAAGCAACATAGGGAGTCTCCATCTTAGTGGCATGAACTGAGTAGTGGTTGCTGCAGCAGGTTGAGAACTGGGGAGCAAAAGTGAAGTCCATAGTAGGGCTACAGAAAGAGCTACACAACTGATGACAGAGATGTTCCCATGTCCATTCAAACAGCTGGCACTTCTCTGCACTTGCTATGCTTGAATTTAATTGCATGGGAAGAATAATCATAGGATCCATTCATGAGAATAAAGGAAACAGAACTGCTTGCACTGTACAGCAAAAAAAGGTTCGAGCACAAAGTCTCCACTTATTACTACATTTTCTCTTATTCCTAAACAAACAGAGTAACAGTGAACTGCAGTCCCCTTCTGGCTCTACTTCAGCAGATTTGACTCCAGCTGCAGCTGAGCAGTGCTCAGGATCTGTTCCTCTGCAGGCAGCTATATGGAATAAGTTACCAGAAACAACAGCTGAACTAAGCATGAGTTGCCTTCTTAAGCTGGTTACAGGGTTTGGTGGAAAACACCTCCTTTTAGGAAGCTGATGAAAGATAATCAATAGGTACATGAAAATAGACTGGATGATAAGCAGAAGCTGCAGCTAGTTAAAAATGCCTCTCCACCGTTTCAGTTTTTCCTGTTCATTTTAATACTCTTACTGCAAAAGCCCTTTCATTTTATTACAAACTCCAAACCAGTATCATTTAAACTGGTGGCATATTTCCAATCCTCTCCATCTACCCATGTTGAATTGGACAGTGGTAGAGAGCAGGACAGATTAAGAGACTAATGTAGAGTAATTTCTTTCTGTGAATTCAGAAAACAGTCAGATGATGTTTTGAAGTAATGCTGAAGCAAGCTCTTCTGTTCATGAGCTCTTTCAAGATATTTTGGAAGTGCACAAGAATCACTCTAGGTCTACATCCTTAAGGATTCTCATTCCTCTTCTTTAGAATAGATGTGTCAGCATGAACTCCCTTCTCTAGCTATTTTTTCCATATTTTTTCCTGTTCACCTTCTCAAGATACTTTTACAACTGAAGGATTCATCCTGAAGATGAAAGTACACTTATCGACAGTTAAGAATCTATAGAATAAACAATGTTATAGTGTTCTGTACAACCTTAGCATGATGAAAAATGTTCAGGACAGTAACTCTAATCAGTTATGTAATGACTTAAGCTACTTACCACCTCCTTCAAAACTTCCCACCTTGCTCAGTACCCAAATTCTCTTTCCTGTAGCTCCTATCATATTCCTAACCTAATTCATGCACACTGATAATAATAATTTTTCCTCTGTATTAAGAGATATTACTTCACATATGTTTTTAAGGCTTTCAAGATACTCCCACTGTGATAGTGAGAACCAGGGTTGCCAAATATACCAGTTTGGAACAGATCATTGACAGCATTAATAAAAAACCCCCTTCACCTCTGTGCAAAGTGGGTAAAATTCACTCCTTGCTCTGGTCCAGCTTGGAAAGATCTCATAGCTGCTCACAGGCAGCCTCTTCTACCTGCTGGCTGTCACTCTCTACATCTCTGGTTACATGTTTTTCCCTGTGACTCGCTAGTTCCCTGTGACTCGCTAGTTCCATCTTCACTGGAAGGATATTCAGCATGTAAGAGATGCATCTGTGAAAACCACACTGACAACAGTTCTGGACAACAGTGGTTAATTACACTGAGAGTCATTTCAGCCCTCTGTTTTAGACTAGATTCATTCGTGGTTTGTCCAAAAAAAGATGAGCTAAATTTGAAAAGCCTTACCAGCATACCCAGCTTTATCTATTGGCCCTTCAGCATTACAGAACCCATTTTCCATGGAAGTCAACTTGCTAGTGCATGTGGCATCCCTGCCCATGGCAGGGGGGTTGGAACTAGATGATCTTTAAGGTCCCTTCCAACCTGAGCCATTCTGTGGTTCTATGATTCTGCCAAACGGCTGCAGATGAAGTCTAACATCTTCAGCTGCTCTTGGTTTTCTGCTTATTATACTTAGAAAACAAAAAAACCTATATGTCCCTTCATACTCTGCTTTCAAGATAGAGTAAGTAAATAATTTAGGCTCAATATATGATCAAAATACTTATCAAGAAACTTTGCTTTATTCAAAGCTAAGTGCACAATACAAAACACTGTCCATGTTGATAGCTTGATTTGTGGCATGAAAAACATCTGACCACAGTGACTCCAGCAAATTAACCAACTATGTCACAGGACAAAAGCAATTTTTTCTTACTAGAACACATCTTTCCTACAGACTATTAACATACTGGCAACAGAAAAATGTTATTTTTCCTCCTTACTACAGCACCTGTGCAGTGCACCTGTATATACACACCTAGATAAAATTGTAGAGGAAGCACAAACATTATAAAACAAGCCCTGTAAATACAATAATTTATTTTTTTCAAAATTGGCTTTTTTTTCCAAAATCAATGATCTAAAGACAGTGAGGTCCTTCAATGGAATATATATGTTTACTTTGAAACAGAATAATATATTAAGTCCTAAAGCATACCAAGTCCTAAACTGGGAGAAAATCATTGGCTTCTCAAACAAAATGAAGATGTTCCTACACTTCCACCTTAGTTCAAGATTCAAAGCAGTTAAATAGTCTCTTTTGTCAAGAATAACTTAAAACTATTGTTCCTGCAAATACAATTTAAGTCTATAGTTCATAATTTTAGAGTATAAGTTAAAATTTATAAATATTAAAAACTAGGAATATCAAGGTCACATGCTTACAAAATATTAGTTTTAAAAAGAGTTGTTTACATGATTTAATGGGGAAAGTCTGGCAAGGTTTGTTCTTCTAAGCAGAGGTGGTTTGATTTGCTGGCTTAAGGAAGCAGTGCCTAGCCACTGGAGGTTTTACTATGAAAAAAACACTTGGTACCTCTAAGCATGATGAACTACCACCTTATACTCCAACTAACTAAAAATTGAGTAAAGCTGCCATTTCATTTAGGAATCAGCTGTATATTGATTTAAAGAGATATTTAATGGACCCCTATCTCTCAGTCACCCAGCATCAGGTGAAGCCACAGTTCTTCAGGAAATGCTTGTGCATCTGATGTACCAGATTATGAAGTGCAGAAATTCCTGCCTCTGATGCTTTAAGTCCCTGAAAATGTAGCCTGTGTTAATTTCAAATACATAAAAATTCATCACCATCATATTTTGGATTATATATGCATATATAATATACAATAATGTTGATTCTGCACTATAGTTTTACCATTAATCAGGACAACATCAGATACATAAAAACATGAATAATGTGAATGATACACAGCTTCTCCCTTTAATATGTGTTTGCAATCTATAACAGCCTAGTTTGTTAGCATTTAGTTAGAAGGTTATGTAATGGTGGAGGTATTTGTAATAAAAACAGTCTATTTCTGTTAGCCTGCTCTTCAGAGAGATAAAAGCTGTCTTCAGCTGATTTTTATTAGGACTTCATCTGCCTCTGCTCTTTATGCATCTTTTAAGACTTCTGTGCACTCTGTTTTCATGTCACCATCACATACAAGCTACTATTTCCTCCCATCACCTCAAAACTCCCAAATCTCAGCTTCTCTTTTTACACCTGCTTTCCCCCACGAGAAGTTACTAAGGGATTGTGTGAAACCCAGACCTGAAAAAACAAATGAGTGCATAAAGCCAAGCAAAGAAAAAATTTCCTACAGATGATGAACTGGTTCTACCAGTAAAACACCACCGGCAGTCCCGTCATTACAAGCCCAACATCCATCCCCAACTAGTGGAAAGGTGGTGCATTTTCAGGGCAGAGGGTTGGTTTGTTTTTTTCCCCTCAAATCCTCCACACTACTGCCTATGGCCTATGAAGATTCCCCATTCTTCTTTCACCAGAAGGAAGAATGTTTTTTCTTTGCTCACATCTCCAATACACTACACAAGGGTTTATTCCTCTGCAAGAGCACACTATGCAAGGGTTTAATCCTTCTGCAAGAGCTACCTTTTTCTTTTTATCTCCACATCTAAGCCTCTTACCCACGCCACCCTTATATGGTATTTAGACGACATTTTCCACTCTCCACCTTCACATCACTCCTGTTCATTAGCCTGGACAACATTCTGGAACAAAGGACTTCCACTTTTAGTAGCCTAGGACACCTGGCTGATACTCACTGCTTTGACTTACATTCTGTCTCTTAACTGACATAGAGCATTCAGACAGACAAAACCTACAGGAGAGATCTCTTCTAAACTGCATCATACTTTCCTTGCTTCTTGTGGCCCATTTCATCCTCCCTAGTAGACTTCAGAATGTTAGGAAACAGGACCTACAGTAGATACATACTATAAACCTACAGCAACAAACAAGGACTCCAGCAACCAAGTTAGACTGATGTAAGCATTTTGCTCTGCAAAAAGCCAGGGTTCCTGTTCTGAACTCTAAATGAGAGTAAATTGCTACTACCACAAATTGCTACTAAACTGCAAAGAGACAATATTTAATTTGCAAGATTCATAGAAGACTGTGTATTGATTTATACATATTTTACAAGCTATTATTAACCAAAGCAATCAAAGCAAGAAACATATATACATTAAGGAAGAGTTCTAGGTGACAAGACATGCAGCGGCCATAATCCTGCCTCCACAAACAAGTACTGGCCTATGAGAAAACTAAGTTTCAGTTTAAACAGCCACCCCTTAAGCACACATCACCAAAGCAGTCATATTCCTCAGGCACTGAGCACAATGTTTTGAGGAATAAATGGACTTTTTACTGAACATTCACCAAGTTCAATGAACTCCCAAAACTTTGTGATTCATCAGCCACAAGGAGACTACAGAAGAGTTACACTAATACACCCCAGATTAACGTTGAAGGAAAATTCTCTAGACTACATAATTCAAAGAAAATTGACAGCCATTCAGCTCCTGGCAGTCAGTATTAAACGGTAATCCTTTTGTTTCTCACCAACGGACAAATGAGATCATGTCCTGTTTCCTGAAACCCCTTCAAAAGCAGTTTCTTGTCTGAGCAGAGCTTTTAAGACTTAAACAACGGGCAAGCTTGATGCCTCACTGCAGAAAAAAACCCCTATTAAAAATCAGAGAACTGTTTCTTCTGTTGGAAATAATGCTAATTTCTACTAATGTGCCTACCTGACCACAGTAAACAAAGAGTGACAAGGTCCTTCCTCAATGATACAGAGTTCAAGAGCTTTCACAAAGGAACAAACTTACAACACATGAGATAGAAAAAGGACAGAAACGGAAAAAGCAAAATGTTCCATTCAACACGAAGCTCTCATGCATGCTCCTGTTCCCCATAAAAAGGGCCAGAACTGGAAACTATCTGGGCCATCGTTAGTCCCAAGATTTTCAATTCCTGCATCCCTCTGTGATGGCTCCCATTACGCCCACTGCATTATGCCCACTGCAGACTAGCTGCCTAAATTTTAGCCGTGTCATCTAACCATGCTCTCACCATCCTTCAAGCACTACCAATAAGAACACCCCTTACTCTGCTCACCCCACACCTACAAATTTTGTCCCTGAGAGCAGAAATAATACCTTCCTGAATAGTGCTTCACTCAGTCCGATATCAAACAACCCGGGAACAGCCTTCTACTGTATATCTCAAGAACTGTGGATGAGTATTTCGGAGTTAGAAAACCAAAGCACAGTGCCCTAAATGTGCCTCCAGCATCCCACTGGAAAAGGCTCCCGTCTCCCCACTTCTGGAGGAAGAATCACAGCAACAAAGTGAGCGCAAACGCACGGAGGCGATGGCACGTTTCTCGATTAATCGAGCGAGACCGACCTGGAGCCGTTAAAAAAAGAAAGAAGGGGGTGGGGGTGGAAACAGAGGGAGGGCGGGAGAAGAAAACAGCACAGCCCCAATAGCGGGCCTCAGCCGCCCTCACCACAGCAGCCCCCACCACCGCGCCCGGGTGAAGCCCGGCACTGTGCCCTGCGCGGTGCGATCCGGCCGAGCGGCGCGGAGCTGCCCGGCCTGCCCTGGGGCCGGCGCCGCAACGCCTCCCTCCGCCCAACCGCGGCGGGCATCGGGGTACCGGCCCCCGGGGGCACCTCTTCCCCCTTCGGCCGCAGGCCTGCGCCACCGCCGCCACCAGGTCAAGCGGAAGCCGCCCCCGCCCGAGGCCATGCGGCGCAGGCCGCTCGCCCGCTTCTCCCGGCGCCGGTCCGCGTTGCAGGCACGCATAGCGCTGTGAAAAGCGAGGCGCCCCCGCTTACCTGACGGGCAACGCGGCGGGCCGGTGCTCCGGCCTCCCCGGAGGCTCCCGGATTCGGCGAGGCCGCTGCCGCTCCCGGCGCCGCGACGCCTCGCCTTCAGCCGCTTCCACACAGAGGCCAAGATGGCGAGCGGCCAAACCGGCGCCAACGACGTCTGACCTCACCGCGCAACCCACCGTGCTGCGCGCGCGCACCCGCAGCCCCCACCACTCGCCAGCCCCGCCCCCGCGGCGCCGATCACGTGGTCTCGCCGTGCCGCAGTCGGGCGGACGCGCGGGGCCCTGGGCGCCCTCTGGCGTCGCGGTGCATGGCAGGGGTGGGGCGCAGCTACAGCCGCCAATACGGTCGCGGCTTCCGTCCCTGCGCCGGAGGAGGTGTTGTGGGATGTGGGGGGAACCTCTACCTTCTGCTCCCAAGGCTTCAGCGTTCCCTGCGAACCTGAAAGAGGAAAGGGCCGTGGTAGGGACACTCGTCCGTCTGGATTTGTCACCGTATATATTATTTCTTAGGACGGGACTCTGCCTGCACTTGTGGTGCTGGGTCCAATTGGAATCATAGACTGGTTTGGGTTGGAAAAGACCTTTAAAGATGATCTAGTTCAACCCTCCTGCAGTGAGCAGGGGCATCTGCAACTAGATCAGGTTGCTCAGAGCCCTATCCAACCTGACCTGGCATGTTTCCAGGCATGGAGCATCTACCCCCTCTCTGGGTGACCTGTGTCTGTGCCTCACCACCTTCAGTGTAAAAAAATTCGTGCTTACATCTAGTCCAAATCTCTCCTCTTTTAGTTCAAAATCATCATTCCTTGTCCTGTTCCAACAGGTCCTGCTAAAAAGTCTGTCCTCATCTTTCTTATTGGCCCCTTTAAGTACTGAAAGGCTGCAATAAGGTCCCCCTGGAGCCTTCTCTTCTCCAGGCTGAACAACCCCAACTCACTCAGCCTGAACTCACAGCAGAGATGTTCTAGTCCTCTGACCACTTTTGTGGCCCTCCTCTGGACCTGCTCCAACAGGTCTGTGTCTCTCCTGTGCAGAGGATTCCAGAGCTGGACACAGCACTGCAAGTAAGATCTCACCAGAGCAGAGGGGGAGAATCCCCTCCCTCCACCTGCAGAGCACACTACTGGGTATGCAGTCCAGGATACAGCTGGCTTTCAAGGCTGAGAGCACACATGGCCAGGTTATTGTCCAACTTTTCATCCAGCTTTACTCCCAAGTTCTTCTCTGCAAGGCTGCTCTCAATCCCTTCATCCTCCAGCCTGTACTGATACCAGGGATTGCCCCAACCCCGTTGCAGAACCTTGCACTTGACCTTGTTGAACCTCATAAGGTTCACATAGGCCCACTTCTGAAGCTTGTCCCCTCCCCTGATAACAAACTATTAATAAAACCAGCAGAGAAAACCAAATCTGTGAGGTTTATTTATGGCTCCCTACTTCATGAAATTTTATGGAGGAAGCTCTGGGAAAGCAGGAAGGGAGGAAGGTTGGCTCCATTCACATCAGCCCATCCCAAAATGTCTTTTCCCAAAAGCCCTCTGGAGATTCAGCCTGGTGCTGGTGTAATGTGGGCACAGATTGCAGCAGGTTTTGGATAAACACTCTGTATGACCCTTGGCAGGAGTGAAACATCATCAGGAGGAGGCCAGACACCATATAACACCAGAGTTCAGGGTCTTGTGGACACTGGGCCAACTCCAACCCCACTGACAGCACAGGCAGCGGCACAGCTTCACATCATCCCTAGGACTGGGTCTCACCAGGCTTCTTCTACGGCTGGGGACCTGCCTGGGGGCTCCAGCCTGGTCAGGAGTATTTAGAAAGGAGGAAACCTGCTGTTAGAGCCACTGGCAGAGCTAGGAGGCATATCCAGAGCCAGCCAGAGGAACTGTCGGAAGAGTCATCCACCACTCGATTTCTCAAGGGCTTCAGTGTCCGCTGCCACTGAGTCAGGATGGCATCTCTGGCCCCGCTCCACTTCCCCCGTCCCACCAGTCGGTACTGGTAGGGTGTGCAGGGGCCAAAGAATATAGCCAAGGCCAGCCGAGGATCCACCAGGAACAGCTGCAACACGCTGGGCTTTATGCCAGCACATGAAGCAATTTCATCAGTGTAGCTGATAAAACTCATCTTCAAGTTCTCCCTCTCAGATGGGTTCCTTCAACGGGGCATAAAAGAGACAAAATCAATAGCATCATTCCATCTTGTTTCCCTGCTCCACAGGAAGCAAAAGCTCTGGGCTCAGACTTTGGCTGAGCCCCAGTCTCTGGGACTAGGCTTCCTCAGCCCCAAATAAATCTGAGGGCACTGAAAGAGTCTCTGTGTCAGTTACCTGGGACAGGGAATAAGCAGAAGCTTTTTTGTCTCTGCAACTTAGTTGGGGCCTCAAAACCACTTCTAGCATAATACTGCCATCGTTGTAGTGCTATAAATACCCACACTACATCCTTCCTTGAGGTTCACAAGTATGGATTTAGCTGGTTTTGAGAGGCAGAGAAGTAGACGTTCACAGATAAAGTTGTCAATGGGCCTGAGAAAAACTGGCAGATGCAGAAAGCTTCCCATGCTGGGAAGGACCTCCAGGATTTTTTTGCTTGAAGTTTCATCTCCCCTGCAGGAGGGAGGACGTGTGCTGAATCTGCTTCAGCAAATCTGGGGCAGCCTCAAGTTTGTCTCCATTGTACTTCAGACTCCTATATTGCTGTGTAACATCACCATGTGTAGTCACTGGGGCTGCTGATGACCATCCCCGTGGCTCTGATTTGTCCCATATTTTCATCAGCGTCCTATGAATCAAGGCTCAAGGTCCCCATCTTGCTCCTGAAAGCGGCTACAAGGCAGCATGGCCACCATCACCCATTCAACAGACTTGAGGGTGCCTCTCAACCTCCTTTAAAATCCCAGTGCCAACACGGCAGCGTGCTAGCTCCCACGTACACGAGTTCCAGCCTTGTCTAATATGCATTGTGACCTGTCAGAAACCACCACCAAGCTGTCCCCCACCGAAACTGCCATGCTCTGGTGGGTTTCCTGGATGGGGCTTGGCCCTGACTCCATTGCTCCTCACTGCCTGGATTTCGGAGGGAGAAGCCACGAGATGGCACCCTTAGTCTGAAGGAAACCAAACCTCCATCTTGACATGCCGGGAATGAAGACATGGCTTGGAGGCCTGGAGGAGGCGACCTGCATGTCTTAGGTCTGGCCATAAGCTGGTTCAGAGCACTGTGCCTTGGTGGCTTGATCTGTCATCCACAAAGAAGCCACCACAGTGTTTCTCCACCTCACTAGAGGTGGTGAAGGAACAAATGCATTCAGGAAGACTCAGGTGTCCTAGGTGGGTCCCCCCTGCAATAGCCACAGGGCCCACATTTCCCTGGGGTTATCCTGGCACATGGCACCCCATGCACCCCAAACACAGGAGCATCACACACCTTTTGACTGTCGGCTTCTTCTTCAAAACATCAGCCATCATCCTGCTGGTGGCAGGGAGCTTGTTCCAACCTGAGAAGAAAAGAGAAACCAGAGACCTTCAGCAGTATCTTGAGCTGAAATGTTGACCTCTTTCTATGCTCACAGTCCCTTTACTGAGAATGCTCATGCTTGCTAGTTATGGCAGCATGCGTGGAGCATCAGGGGATGCACTTGCGCAGAGGCTACAGTGCTACTAATGGCCGTGGTCACCGCAGGCACTGCAGCAGGAGCGGATATCTGCCTTAGGCTTTGTGGGCAGCAGATGAGGCTTCCCCAAACCTTTTACCCCAGCAGATCTCCCCACCCCTGCACCCTGCCTCCTACCTGCAAAGATCCCAGTCACCCAGCGAGCTTGCATTTCTGATCCCACCATCACAGAGCCAGTCAGCTGGACTAAGCCAATGATGGCCAGTGTCGGCTTTTCCAGCTGGGGAGGGAAGACGCATTTATAGAGGGAACGGTTATCATCAAAGAGGCTGCGAACTGACTCTTCGAGGAAGGAGAATGAGAAGGTGTAGCCTGTGGCAAACAGCACCACATCAATGTTTTCTTCTGTTGTCCCATCTTCAAAAACGACAGAGGTTTCGGTGAACTCCTTCACCTTCGGCTTCAACACAATGGTCCCAGAGAGGAGGCAAAATGGCAGCTCTTCATTGACAATTATCTTAAAGTTGGAGCTTGCAGGTGGAAAAGAAGACAACAGTGTTATCATTTCAGAGGGAACTGAAATGTCTTTTGTGGCCAGAGTTCCCCTCCAATGCTTTGCTATTCCATAGCACCACTAAAATCCCCTGGCCAATCAACAAAATAGTTAGAAAAAGCACCTTTTGGTGGAAGCCAGGCCATAGTTTGCATGGTTAAACCATGAATTGAACCTCCGAAACTTGATCCTCTTTGTGAGGGCTGATGGGAGAAGCCATTCGAGAAAGTGATTGAAGCGAGTGGTGTGGACCATGTCAAGAGGGAAACCATGGTTTGAGACCCGGCTGAACACCCATGTGCTGCTCCTGGCACTGAGGAACACCTGGGGAAAAAGACAGGTCTCAGCCTTTTGCCTCATCTTGTTACCAGTTTTGCCTTGAATGTCAAACGTAATCTCTGGCACTTGGAAGATAAGAGGGTTATCCTAAAGGAAAGAGATGGTGTCTGGATGAACTGAACTGGTGAACTGGTGACTTCCACAGAGTTGTCACAGCTGTTGAATGGCCACTCACAGAATCATAGAATGTTAGGAGTTGGAAGGGACCTCGAAAGATCATCTAGTCCAACCCCCCTGCCACAGCAGGATTCCCTGGACCAGGCCACACAGAAGCACATCCAGATGGGTTTTGAATATCTCCGTAGAAGAAGACTCCACAACCTCTCTGGGCAGTCTGTGCCAGTGCTCTGGCACCTCAACTGGGAAACATTTTTACGTGTATTCACATGGAATCTCCTATGCTTCAGTTTACAGCCATTGCCTCTTGTCCTGTCACTGGGCTTCACTGAGAAGAGCCTGACCCCATCCTCCTGATACCCACGCTTCACATATTTAAAAGCATAAATGAGGTCACCCCTTAGTCTCCTCTTCTCCAAGCTAAAGAGACCCAGCTCCATCAGCTTTTCCTCAGAAGGAAGATGTTCCAGCCCCTTCATCATCTTGGTGGCTCTGCCCTGGACTCTTTCAAGCAGTTCCCTATCCTTCTTAAACTGAGGGGCCCAGAACTGGACACAATATTCCAGACGCAGCCTCACCAGGGTAAAGGGGGAGAAGAATTGCTCTCAATTTGAAGTTGTATTTATTGAGAAACCTGGTGGGCAGACCTTCCTCTGTGAACCCCAAGCCACTCTCTCTCTCCCTCCCTCTCTCTCTCTCTCTCTCTCTCCTGGTCCCTGGCTGGGCTCAGCACCACCTCAGAACTATACCTTTGCAGCCACACGGCTCAGCTCCACGGAGAGGTCACCACCAGTGTTGCCAATGCCGACCACAAGGACTCGTTTTCCTTGGAAAGCCTCCGCATCTTTGTAGTCCCTGCTGTGGAGGTATTGGCCTTTGAAGTGAGTGTCGATACCTAGGCAGAGAGCAGGGAGCATCTCCTATTGCCAGACACATTTGCTTGCCACAGCCTGATGCCTGGACCTTCTGTTCTGGAGCTCCCAACCCTCCACCTCCCACCACTGCTTGCAGCTGGTAGCCCCATAGAGGTTTTGCTTCCCTAGGTGATGCCACTGTCCTTCACCTTCTCGGCTTGGTTCTGATTTGCAAGTTCTCACACAAGAGCCTGGCTGCATGTGAGATATTTTACACATCATGCTTGTCATTACACATTTCTCAAGGAATGCCTCTTGTCATTTGCACAAGGTGAGGGTCCCACCTGTCCCAGCATGGAGGCTTTGTGGAGCAGGCAGTCTTGCAGGGGAAAATGCAGCCAAGGGACTCGTGGGTGCTGGGTGAAACCATGGGGGATATCCCCAGCACACCCTGCTGCAGAAGCAGGGCTTACCTGGGAAAGAAGCCAATGGTAAGTAGGGTTCCTGGTAATGGCCAGTGCAAACCATGACAGCATCAAAGATGTGCGATTCCTGGATACCATTGGTCTCGGTGATCACCTCCCACTGGCCTGAGGTGGCAAAATCTGGGCGCTTTTTCACACTGAGAGCTGTCGTCTTGCACCAAAACCCAACAAAACAACAGTCAAGGACTGCACCATGTTTTGAAGAGGACCTGCCTGGAAAGGGCTGAAGCTGCCATGGGCAGGCTGTGTCCCTGAGGAGCTCCATGTCACCTCTGAAGATGTTAAATCCCACCCTGCACCATTTCCCTGGCAAGGGATGCACAAGGCAGCCCATGTTTCAGAAACTTAATTTAAAACATGGAGCTAAAAAGGCTGTGTTCAGGATGCTGAAGGCACACAGTTCTCATAGGATCCTTGTCCTGTTCCACTTGGGCAATGCCCTGGTATGCCACTGATAAGTCTTCTCCCCATGATGTTTGAGGTCCCTGCTCACCTTGAAGCTTATGTGCCGTAGGAGGTCAAAGTGCCGGGCGTACATCCGAAGGTACTCCAGGACAAGACCATGAGGTAAGTAACTGGGAAAATCCTCTGGGCAGGGGAAGTCACTGAAGCAGGACATCTCTTTGGAGGTATTGGTGATGACTGAGCGGTACACACTGACCCTCCCACTGTCCGTGGAGTCCTGTGCCAAGCCAGCAGTGCCATTTGTAGGTGTGCGGGGAAGAACTTCCCCCCTCCCCCCAGATACTTCATTATTTTTCCTCCTTATATTTGGGTATAAGGAATAAACCAGGACTAGCACCTGGTGATCGTGGCTTCTGCTCCCTCCATATCCTTCTCCACCTTGGAGTCAGGGGGAGGTCTGTGCCTGGGACAGGGACAGTCCCCTGATGGCATGGTACCCTTTCCTCTTTACTGCAGGCAAAGGGCATCTGAAGGAGTGAACAAACCCAGGGATAATCTGCCCAGCCCAGGCAGAGTCCACTGACCGTGTAGCGCCAGACCCCCCCGATGTCCTCGCTCCTCTCAAAGCAGGTGGGCTCCAGCCCCTCATCCAGGCAGCACTTGACAGAGGCCAACCCACCAACGCCAGCCCCGATAACGGCCACACGCCGCACCATGCTGTCCTGCAGCAGGCAATAGGCCAGCGTGTGAGCAACTGGAAATGAAAGAACCCAAGGATTAGCAGAAACACCAGCCCCTTCTTCCTACCCCTAACAAAACACCCCATATCTTCTCTGGCTGCAGGCGTCCACAGTGGAAAACTGACCTGGGAAAAGCCGTCCATTACGGACAGACACTGCTCACTATTCTCCTCACTGTGCTCAAGCCCACATTAAGGGCTCAGTGAGTCCTCTCTCCTGCAGGTGGGAGAAAAGGAGGCACTCTTAAACCCTGTTGCATTTATTCTACTTATTCTTTTTCCCAAGCCAGGGCATGCAAAGAAGTGGGAAGGGCTCACAGCTATCTGCTTCTGCTTGCACAAAGTGATCCTTCTGAAACCTTTTTAAAGAAACAGCTTCAGCTAAGCTGACTCATTTTCATGCTTGCCTTTTTAATTTCCCATTAAATGGAATTCTCTCAAAAACAAAAAGTTGTGGGTTTTTTTTTTTTCCTACAGAAAAAGAGAGTGATGCCTGACTGAGCAGGGGCACAGCAGAGCAATTCAGAAGTTAGACAGCACTGTGAAAGTGTGGCTGGGGATTACACAATATACAAAAGGTAGGAAACCCAGGAAACACAGGGTATAAATGGGAGGAACTCAAAGCACAGAGTGTGTGAACTGAGCTGGACTGAAAAGCAGAGAAACTAGTTGAAAAATGAACCCGTGCGAACTTTGATCAGATAACAAATGCTCTTACTGCAGAGTCTGAAGAAAGAGTAATTTTAAACTTTTTTTCCAACCCATACCATGTCAAAATGTAAATTAACATAGTCAGGAACTGGAGGAAACTGCAGCAAGTCAAAGAAAAATGAGGGAGGCATCAACTCCCCCCACACTCCCCAGTCCAAAATCCCAGCCTTGACCTGCAGGAACAGGGCAGGACATACCAATACTTCCCCATTTCTGGACCTTCCCTTAGCTTTAGGAAAGGGTAGTAATATTCCCGGGGTGCTCAAATCACCCTGCTTTTCCAGTGCTGCCTACAGATGGCTTTGCTCTGGAGGGTCCCCAGAACACCCCCTCCCCCCTGCCATCAGTGAGGCAAAGCTGGCAGTAAACACCAAAACCCCGGAGCACTGGTAGAGCCTGTAAAACCCAGCTGGAGAGAAGTAAGGAGCAAACCTTGCAGGGCTAGTTCTGTGCCTTCGCTGCTCGGGCTTCAGCTGAACTTTGTTTTAAGTTTCTCGAGCTGCAGATTTAAAGGAAGGGCTGAAGTCCAGGCAGCTCACCGTGGCTCTTGTAGCACTGACCTTTATACCAGCACTGCCCTGTTCTGCTGTGTCCAAATGTGCTGGCAGAAAGTTCTCAGCCTTCCTGGGTCAGTAAGTCCAGATTATAATCCAAAGAAGCTCGCTCCTGCAAGGAATCTCATGCTGCATCTCTCCACTGCCCCAGCAGCCTGGGCTTGTCCTTATCCACCCCCTGTGTTCTGCCTGCACTAGGCAGATTCTTGCTTGGCATCCCTGGGAAGTCAACAATGCACTCTCCCTGAACATGCACACGAGCAGATGGCACGGATAGGGGACACCGTGCACAGTGCAGCCTAATTTTTGGTGGCCAATGAAAGTTCTTGCAGCTCCAGGCTTTTGGGTTGCCCGTGGCACCTGCTGGCACGGCCCCAGCCAGCCCAGGCACAGGATCCCCCGAGCTCTTCTCATGCACACAGTGAGATGTTAAGGCAGGAGCCTGCAGCATGTTCCTGCCACAGCTCATGCAATTTTATTAATTCAAAGTTTCCCCATGCACAAAACAAAGCCCTAGGATTGTCCACTGGTGAGGAGCACAGGGAAGTCAAGCCAGGAGCACTCAGCCCCATAGAGTATGAGCCCTGGTTTCAGGGAGGACAAATTACCACAGCCAGGGCCCCTTCACCCTGGAAAAATGCACCGGTTCAACTCAAACCTAGGATTTTAGGGTTATAGGGTTTAAGATTGGAAGAAGGGACAACCTGACCTGTGTAGCCAGCCAAGATAGCTCTTTGCTGGACTGAAACACTGAATTCCCTGCTCATTCCCTGTGGTCCTTTCCATCTGCAACATCCAAAGCCATTTTTGCTAGTCTTGTCCTAGCTGTCTCCTGGCCAGCCTGGTCTGGGCATGGCCATGTCCCACAGTTGTGCTCTGCTCATGGCAGCAGGCAGGAGAGCAGCAGAGGGGCAGTAAATGCTGGAGGAGAATGTCATCCATGACTAATAGATCTGCAAAGCTGTGCTTGGGGGGGAGCAGGAGCTGTACTGCTGGTTAAAGTTTTAAATCTGTTGATATCTGCTGAAATCCATTTCCCCCTGTCCTGTGGCACTTTGTGGTGCTGTCTCACCTAAGATAACATCCCCAAGGACAACAAAAGACCTAAACAGGCTCTAAAATCTACTGGCAACCAAAAACCAGGGCAGCCAGGAGCAGGAGAAACCCCACCACAGTAAGAAGAGAAGGGCACATGCTGTAGGAGCTGGTAGGGACTCGTGTTCTTGTGGGCTTCAGGGTCCTGTCCCACTGGGTGAGGATGGCCTGGCGTGCCCCGTCCCAGCACCCAGGGCCCTCCAGCCGGTACTGGTAGGGGGTGCAGGGGCCAAAGAAAATGGTGAGGGCCAGCTGGGGGTCTCTGCAGAGCAAACCCAGCACGTTGGGCTTGGCACCAATGAAGGAGGCGATCTTGTCCATGTAGACCACGCATTCGGTTTTGAGGACTTCATCAAACGACAGACCAAACCTTAACAAATTGCAGAGGAAAAAGAGGTGGGAGTAAGATTGGTGTCAGTGGGGCTGAGAGGAAGCAGAGGTCAGAACCTCTGCATTCATGTTGCTATTGCATCTGAACACAACTGGGCTCCTCTTAAGAAAGAGCTGGGTGTATGTGCAGTGGGAACTGGGGTCTGGCTGGGCCTGTCATGCCTGCCCATGACATAGCATGCATAAAGTGATGCTGGCTCTGGTACACACCTTTCTCACATGCATCTGTTGATCCTTGGTTTCATCACCTGTGAGTTTTATCTGGACTCCCTTTTTTTCACTTTGGCAGACCTTTTCTAAAAGACTTTGTCAAACCAGTTACTTGTGTTTGGTTGTTTTTTAAATAGTTTCCCTTTGCTCTCTGCAGAGAGGTGTTGTACCACAAGAAGTCATGTGCAGCATGAGAAAGGCAGCACTCTTTGGTTTCCCTCACATTCATTTCCAACATGTATTGCAAAAATGTATGGTGAATTGAGGAGCTGCTTCCAGTTCACCTTCTCTGGAGAGATTACAGCTTTGTGTCCCACCTTCTGTGGGCTGAAAAAAGCCATGTGTTTAACCTTCTATTGTACAGCAACTGTTCTTTGCAATCCTGTATTTCATTCTTCTGAACCTTTTCTACTAAAGCAATGTTGATGAAACAGGGATTAATATATGATCCAGGTATCTGTTTTACTCTCATTCCTTTCCTAGTAATTCTTAGCCTTTGATCTGACCTTCTGCCTGCCTGTGAACCATGTGCCAATGTGCTTAGACACTTATTCACAGTGAGTCAGGTAACCATACTGAGAGGGGAGATAATCTGTATGTACTCCTTACATTGCCTTCCTCCCTCCATTGAATTACCTTACATTTATTGCCATTAATTTATCTGCCATTTTATCTTGATCCTGGGGACCCTGGCACACTTTACCAATCCCCAGACAAACTTTAGTCTTGACTACCCTGAATTAATTTCTTCCATCTTGTCATCAACAAGCAAAATATCAGTGTCAAATCAAAGGTTACCTTTGGCTCAGTGTAAACAAATAAGGGGCTGGCTGGATCTGGGCATCCTTCCCTTGCCTCCACTGTACTTGCAGAGTGTGAGCTGTGTCATTGTCCCCTAAATTCCAGGTGCTTTTCAATCCACCAAAAAACCTTTGAGGCTCTGGGGACTGGCTTACCTTCGCACTCGGTGTTTCTTCTCCTCGTTTACTTCCTTCTCCATGACAGATTGAGGAGGCAACTGACATAAGCCTAGAAGAGAGAGAAGAGTATCCTGCACATTTTAACTCCAGGAGGGAGTTGTGAACTCATTCAGTAATGCAAAATGTGGGAAGTCTTTCTCCAGGAAGGCTGAAAAGCCTCCTTGCTCAGATTTAGGTTGGCAGTGGCAATTCTGCTAGAGACCAGCCCTCTGTGGTGGTACAACTTTAACCTCACTTTTTTTTGCTCCTACAGATTTGTGCTGTCAGTGCACAGGTAGATGATGTGGGCAAGATGGGCCATGCAAGCTTTAGAAGGGATCATTCTGAAGAGAAAACCCAGAGCTAGTCATGGTGGACAAACCATCCTGTCCCTTAAAGAGCAGTGAATCCTGCCAGGATGGACCCACCACAATAAAGACAACTCTCTTAAAGACAACTTTTATCTGAGCATTTGGGTTTACACACCTGTCTCTGTGCTCTGACTTCTAAAATATTTTAGAGAGAAAATACTGACTTGAATAACCTAGTTTAGACCATGGTTTGCAAGCTCAGGAGCAGGACTGCACTTCAGCTGAGTCACAGTAAGGAACAGAGTGCACGCAGCAGGTGAGGAACAAAGCATTAGTTTAAAAGCATCAGCTTAATTGGCAAAAAAAGGTGATTTAAGGTAGACATCATGAACTTGGATGTAGCTTAGACCAAGCATGCACTCGTGTTGCTGTAGCTCAGCGGAAGTGGAATAACTTGGTATATCTGTGCTCTAGAAATGCTTTCTTGTCCACTTTGAAGTGAGCTTCTTAGCTCTGGGGTTTCTAAGACAGAGATCTCTCTTGGTGCATACAGGGAACATGATATGTCCAGTCTGAACTGCATTTTGGTACACAGGAGAGCTCATGTTAGCTCTCCTACCTTTGAAGACTCGGGTTACCCAGCGTGCTTGTAGCTCTGTCACAGGCATCATGGCTCCTAATGTCCTGATCAACCCAATGACAGCCAGGGTGGGCCTCTGCAGATGGGTTGGGAACACATATTTATAAAGGGATGCCTGTTTGTTTTCCACCTTGATGAGTGCTTCTTCTAGGAATGGAAAGGAGACTTTATAGCCTGTGCAGAAGACTATGATATCGATGGGTTCTTCCTCAGGGCAATTGTGGAAAACAACTGAGTTGTCTTTGAACTCCTTCACCCCTGGCTTGATGGTGATCCTTCCTGTCAGGATGTAGCTTGGAAGATCGTCGTTCAGCACGGGCTCACGCACCAGGCAGCTGTGGAGAACCGAGGGACTCTGAATTTCAGAGACCACAAACAAGCACTGCCAGAGTCCCTGCTCCTCCCTCTGGGCCCTCCAGCCCTGTGACATCCTCCTGTCATTTGCTCTGAGCAAACAGCTCTGCCTTCCCCCCCCCGCAAACACTGACATGTTTCACACTTGCATCAGTGTCACTCTGTCCCACAGCCTGGGTGACTAGAGGACATTTCCTGCCTTCTTCCATTCATCATTCATCCTTCATTCTTCCTTTCATTCATCCTTCTTCAATCACTTCTTAAACCATCTCTTTTCACAACTGATTCATGCTTTAAGCCTCACTCCTATTCTTCCCAGGTAACCTCATGAGGAATAGTCTTTTGGTCCTTCTTGGACTTTTCCAGCATTCTGGATCTCACATCAGCTAAAGGATCACAGCTTACCATCTCTCACTAGGCTAAAAACTCTCTGCAAGGCATCACCCTAGTCAGAGCATTGGTTGCTGCACTGGTTGCTGTTGGTTTCTGGAGGTTGTCTCTCTGCCCACAGCACAAGTCCTGCGGCACTGCATGGGATGGAAGCCACCAAGAAATACCTCTTCTCTGGTTGAAGGCCATAGTTTTCATGATTGAACCGCTGGTTCACTGTGTAGTTAATCAATATTCGTGAAAGGGGTCCTGGCAGGCTGTTTCTGATCAAGCTTTGAAAGCGAGTGTTGAAAACCATGTCCCACGGGTAGCCATGGTCAAACACACGGCTGAGCACCCAGGAACCTCGGCCAGTGCTAATGATCACCTGGGAATGAGAGGAGAATCAATGATTTGGGTATTGAATTTTCTGCTTTGCCTTTGTAAAGTAACGCCAGAGGGGCACAGCACAGGCAGCTATGCAATGAAAAAGCAGCAACAGCATCTTTAAAAACTACCAGCAATGGAGAAAGGAGATGAAACAGAAGAGAACAACCAGCTTTCTTTCAGGGTAGGTTTTTGATCAAGAAATACAGGTCCAGAAATACTGTTTGGACACTGTGCTGGGAATACCCAGCTTGCTCTCCCTGCAGTGAAGGCAAACTAGGCTATTGCCTCTGGCATCACCCTCCCCACGCTCCTGGGGTGGCTGGGTGGTGGTACCTTTGCAGCTACACGGCTGGCCTCCACTGCAATGTCCACTCCTGAATTCCCCATGCCAACCACAAGGACACGCTTCCCTTGAAAGATGTCAGGATGTTTGTACTGCCGGCTGTGAAAGTACTGGCCTTGAAATTTCTTGATGCCTTGGGGAAAAAGAACTAAAGCTTTTACACTTGAATATTTGTGGGTTTTGCTGGGAGAACCTCATAGGAACAATCCACATCACAAGAGCACGGAATTGCAATCACTGGCCGCTGGGCATGTGGGGAGGTGCAGCCCTGCATTCCACACACACAGACTTGGTGCTTCCTCTCTAAAATGGGGTCTCACACATGCCTGCACAGTAGTGAGCAGGGACACATGTTCTGGATGGGGCTTGGAAAACAGTTATGTGCAAGAGCTATACTGGTGCCATCTCAGGATTCAGCCTCTACAAGATGGAGATGGAGAGGTTAAGAAAAACCTGCAAACCTCCTGTCCTACGGGCAGCTGCAGAATGCTGATAACAAGGCAACCTTCTCTATGCTGGTAACTGGGGAGACACATCACAGCAGTGATGAATACAACCTTGTCAAAGATGATGGAGCTTCCCTGAGAGGACCTTGTCCCATCTTGCATATTGTACGGTTTCTTTGAGACTGACTAAACCTTGCAACCTTGGAAGTTTGCTCTGAAGTGAACAGCACCTGCAAAACCAAGGCTGCTGAAACATAAGGATATACTGCTGTTCATGCCAGGAAGTTTGAAGAGCAGAAGCAAGAAGAAGAAGGAAGCCACTAATCCTTCTTCTACCCCCAGCCCTTGGAAGCAAGTAACCATAGACAGTTGCAGGCAGTTGCATACCATACCGGGAAAACAGTGCAGAGGGAGGGATGGCTCAGAGTGGTTGCCAATGCAAACCATAACAGCATCGAAGACATGCGATATCTGCTTCCCATCTGCCTCCGTGACCACATCCCACTGGCCTGTGGTGGCAAAGTCAGGGCGTTTCCGGATGCTGACAACAGTGGTCTGAATCATGGAAGTGAAGCAGAGTCACCACTGGTGCCCAGCATGCCTGGGGAATGGAGCAGTACTGCAACACCTATCACTCACCCCAAATTTGATGTGCTCCCGGAGGCCAAAGAACTCAGCATAACGTCGGAGGTAATCCAGGAACCGAGCATTGGGCAGGAACACTGGGAAGTCCTCAGGGTAGGGGAAGTCAGAGAACGCTGACATCTCCTTTGAGGTGTTGCTGATGACTGATGCGTAGAGGCTTGGCCGGCCAGCCTCGATGTGCTCCTGGCATGACACCCTGAGGTGCATCAGCCCTGTGCCCTAGCGTAAGGACTATTCCCCCTCTTCCCTTCCCATGGTCCCAGGGAGTGCATCCAGGAGGGATTAGCACTCAGCAAGCTCTCACACCCCTTTCCCAGCTCAACCTGCTCCCCAGCCTGCAGAGCTGCAGCTCTGGTGGGAAGGAGGACCCACACTACTGGCTCACCGTGTAGCGCCAGAGTCCTCCGATGTCCTGGCTCTGCTCAAAGCAGGTGGGCTCCAGGCCCTCATCCAGGCAGCACTTGGTGGCTGTCAGCCCACTGACGCCTGCACCCACCACTGCCACTCTCATCCTTGTCATCTCTGCCAGGATTCCACACTGCAAATGGGATTTAACCTGGGAGAAATCCCACAGATGGTCATCACCCTCCCAGGGAGCAGCTGCCAGCATGCTTTCTTACAGGGGATTTCTCTGTATTTCACCCCCAAACCTTCTTTCTCTTTACCAACATTCTCGACTCTTTATTTACATGATAGATTAAATGTCTTTAAATCTTCATTTTCTCTAATTTTTAAATATATGTTCTTTTCAATAAATACATCTCCTTCTACAGTACACTCACTAGGCTGCTTCCAAATCCCTGCAGCTGCCCTAGAAACTTGCTTTGAAAGAATGTAGTTAAGCCCTAGCTCACTGCCAATTTTTTATTTACAAGCTATGTTTAAATTATCCCTCCTTATCAACCTGGCAAATATTTGTGTTTTGTCTTTGGAGATCTGCCCCTGCCTTTCTCAGCAAAGAAAACATATCATGCACCAGGACTATTCAGTCTCTGCATCACTGTCTGGGTCCTGTCCTCTGTCACCAGGCAAGACATTGCTGACTTTGACATGGCCACCAAAGCCAAGAGAGGGGACTGTAGGTGTAGCATACCTTGGTTTTAGAGATGCTTTTGTGTCTGTCTCCCCAAGCTGCTCTGCTTGTCCGGTCTGGGCTGGGCAGGCAGGCTGTTTCAGAGCTGCAAATGCCTCCACTCCAGGGCTCAAAAGGCAGCAGCCCCTCAGCTGATATCCAGCCCTATGATGGTCCCAGGGCTGCAGCAAGGATGATGGACCCAAACCCTTCCTGATAGTGCTAGGCAAAGAAACAAGGGATAATAGTCATGCACTGTGGCTTGGGCTGGACATTGCCTTAGCAAGGACCAAAACACAGGTGCCATGGGAGTGCTGCTGCTGCAACCTCTGGATTAAGCCCAGCACCGACAGGGAGCTGCCTGCTGGACTGAGTTACCAACTCACAGTACCAGGATGGCACTATGGCCAGGTGGCACTGGCTCCTCTGCCCCAAGAAGCTCTTCCAGCTTCCACTAGACCCAGAGGACAGTGGATTCAACATCAGAGGGGGAAAAAAAAAGTCTTATTTGGTAGAAAACCAGGGTGGGACACAGTATTGCCTAAAACCCACCAAATTCCCCATGGCCAATTTCAACTTTCCATAGGAAGGCAGCACCTACAGAGCCCTCTGCTTTCAGGTTGGGATGAAAACTGGACTTTTTTCCTCTTTAAATTAAGAAAGCACTAGCATAAGCTTCTCATCATTAACTGTTTTGGAGTGTTTTCCTATTTAATTCCCTACCTTTTTGCAGAGAAGCTAGAAATAACATCCAGGAAACATTGTCTCTGCCACCTTATGCCTGCTTCTGCCACAGTTTCCATACTGCCCTAGCAAATATTTGCTGCAACTAACCTCAGAAGTCTAAGGTCATGGGGTGCTTGCATGCGGCAGGGAGGGATGGAAAGGCTTTGCGGTCCCTTGGGGACACTTACCTGTCAGGCTCAGCCGCCTGTGCTCTGTCTCGCTGCTGCCACAGGGAGAGCCCTTCTTGCTCCCGATTTATAGGCGAGACGTGGCGCTTTGGCAGGGGAGGGGAGGGGAGTGGCTCCCCTCACGCTGGCACGGCCACCACACTCTCACGGGGGTTGCACAACCAGGGTTTGCTGTGGGAGGAGCGGCTGGACTCCCGTGCTGTTGTGCAGGGTGAGCCAGATGGCCAGGCTGATGATTCCTAAAGGGGACCCAGTGGGTGGGAAAGACCAGAGCGGTCCAAATGTGTGCTGCAGTTGTGCAAGGAGAGCTTGCTTGTGAAGGGCTGGTTCCACCTGTGAAATGTTTTCATTGGGCAGGAACACTGGGAAGTCCTCAGGGTAGGGGGAGTCAGAGAACGATGACATCTCCTTTGAGGTGTGACTGATGCGTAGAGGCTTGTCCGACCAGCCTCGGTGTGCTCCTGGCATGACACCCTGAGGTGCATCAGCCCTGTGCTGTGAGAGCTTGCCTTGTGGCTGACTTCCAAAAGTGAGCCAAAGTGGTCGATGGACAGCAGGGTTTGGGCAGGACTTTGCACCCATAACACCTTCCAAAACAACAGAGCTGAAGAGACCTAGTTTTGCAGTCGCTGCTCATGGAGAGCAGAGGCTGTGTGGTGCCATCGGCTTCATGTACAGCTGCCAGTGGCTAGCAGGAGGCTCCCCATGCAAACTGGAAGAGTGTGAAATGGCCAAAACCATCAGTGTGCCAAGGTCCTAAGCACAGGAAAACTGGAAATGTCAACTGAGATGTCAGTGTAGGGCACAGAACATATGGAGGTACCTCCTGGGTTAAATGATCATGGAAGTGAAGGAGACGGGTGCTTTGCATAGGCCTTTGCCCCCAGCTACTCAACATATTTAGGGGTAAGTGTTGATAAAATATGTAATCTCTGCAAATGAATACAGCTGGACACAGAGGGCATGAAGAGACAGCTGATAGAGGATTGGGTCTTTCAGGAAAACCAATGTTTAGAAAAAGATATAGTGATATTTGTGCCATGGGGGTGATGGCAGACAGCTCAGTGAGGCTCTTCAGTGTGAGCACAGGGGGCATAGTGAAATCTGCCAGCCCTGTCAAGGCATCACCCTGCCACTGATAAAGGTGCTCCTGAAGCAATGAACCCAGATTTGATAGCAGCTCTTTAAGCAGTTTAAATAACTAAGGAGGCTGCAAGGGAAGGGCAGTAAAATCCATCCAAGGCTTGCAGAACAGAGGGTTGTAAATAAAGCTGCTCCATCCAACAGAGACATCTGCTCAGGGACTGTGTTCAGATCCACAGAGGCACAAGGTGGGCCTGTAGCTGGGAGTTGAAACTAGAAGTGGAAATAAGATGCATATTGGTTACAAGGAAAGCAATTAGCCATAGGAAAAGTCTGCTAAGCTTTGTGGCAGACCCAGATGCTTGAACAAAACATGTTTGGCTCATGAAGGGAGAGAACTGTCCCTGTGCTGGGGCACTGCCAGGAGTGCAATAGCCTGGGCTGCCACTTGTCTGCAACAGCCACAGAGATATCAGCCTTCTAGGGCTTCCCTACTCCTGCATCCCCCACTGTTTAGGGCCAGCACTTGCCTCCTGTGTTCAGAGCACAGGTCCAGGCTGGGGACAGCTGTGTCAGCCACACTCTAGCACAGCTTGTAAGAGGTGGCTGAGAGAAACGTGCTTGCAGGGGCTGGAACCTGTGAAATCAAACTCATTCATTTGAGTTGACATTTCAGACCACTGTTAGGAGCATGAAGATTTTGCTCTCCCAGGCCAATGGGACATGGTTACAGAGGCAAACAGGCAAGGAACTTTACAAATCTTTGGTGCTGTTGAGGTTTGCAGAGACTACATCTCCCAGCTCTACCTCCCACTGGACTCTTCTTCAGATGCACAAAACCTTGCACCTGCAAAGATGCTTGCCAGCACTCAACAAAAAAAAAAAGGAATAAGAAATCTGGCAAATATTTTGGGTTTTATATGCTCCTGCTTTTCTGAGTTTCCCAGCAAACATCCAAGTGACTCACAGTTAGAGGGACACTGTGACAGCTTCCCAGGAGTGGTGTTTGGGAGGGCTGTTCAAGGAAGCTTTCTAGAAGAAGAAATTGTATGTTGACATAGGTGAGGTAGTGGCATAGAAAGGAGGCCAGATGCCTTTGCTGCAGCTGCTTACACAGTGATGGGTTTGGCCATCCTTGATAGGGAATTCAGCCTGGAGGCACTGGACAAGATGCAGGGAGTGGTAGCTCATGAGTCTAGGGTAGAAACACCTCCAAAACCTCAGTGCCCTGGGATTAAAACTCACTTTCTTGTGATCCACCTCAGGGCTGTGGTGTTCCTCTCCACAAATACCCCTGTGATGGTCTGGGCCAGGTATGCAGAACAACATATTAGTGGAGGTGGACAGTACAGGATAGCAGGAAGGTAATTATTGTAGTTATACACTTGCACATGCATGCCCAGGGTGTTAAAAACCCTTAGAAACACACATTTGCTTTACTTACTTCTGCTGCTGGCACAGCAAGGAATGACATGCTGGGACACCCAGACCCATATCTCCAGCTTCTCTCCAGGAGCAGCCTGTGCAGAGCAGGGAGCAGACTAGAATAAACAACACATCAGTGGCTTTTTATATGCTCTCAGGGCTGGAAAAAACCTTCATGACCTGGTATTCAAGCAGAGCAAGCCTTAGTAAGCTTGGACCAGTCCCTCTGAATTTCTGCCATTGCTAAGACAGGAGTGGATATGGCCACAGAAGTTTCTGTTTCCATTTCTGAGCAAGCAGAATCTGCCATCTCCCAGTCAGGGAAAGAAGGGGGTTCATGCCATTACCATCACATGGACAAACTTCTGGGAGAAATGAGCTTTCACTAAGGGATGAACTGAGGCCAAGTGAGGGCACAAAAGATGGGAAACTGTTTTACCACCTTCCCTCTAGCCAGCCTGAGACACCCAAACAGCTGGGTTGTCATCTGGTGGGGCACAACCCCTGTTAGATACTGGGGTTGTATCAGTCATGAAAGACCACAGGAAGAGCCATGAGCAGTAAATAACCAGTGATAGCTCAGGATGAGAACTGGGAACAGTATACTGACATGCTGGCCTGCTGGTGAGCCCCTTCTCCCCTTGAGGGGTGAGGCTTCCTGGCCACCATGGCACAAGCCTGGGCTTTGCAACAAGCTCTTTATCCTTCAAGAAGAGGGAAGGAGAAACACAATACATCCATTCAGTTGCAGTCAGGTAGGAAAGGCACCTTCTCTGCAAAACTCCAGCATCAGGTTTATTATCTCTGTCTGAAATAACACCAAGCTGAGCATGAGCAAATCCATGGACAAACAAGTCTCAGAACAGCCTGCTTTGCTGTTTTCTAGGCTTGAGTCAGCAGCTTTTAGCATGTGTCATGGTGAAGGTGGACAAGAAAAAGAAAGGCAGAGATTCTTGTTAAGCCAGTATCTAAGACAAGTGAGGTGCTCACCATGAAGCAGACACTGCTGCTACACAGGCTCAGGAGATGATAGGATATGGGGCTAGGGCTCATCAGTGAAATGCTTTATTTTCCCTTCTCCAGTATTATCTTACTGACCAGAAGGCTTTGATCACCATTGCTTTACCACACACAGAGGTGAGGCTGCCCCAAAGGTTGCTATTGCCTCCCATGGCTTCCCATGTGGCTGTAGGATAAGGCAATCCACAAGGTGAACAGAGGCTGCAAGCAGCTGCTAGTGGAAAAATGTGTTCCCCCCCCATATTTCTTAAAGCCTGGATTTTGGAACTGAAAAAAAATTGCTTATGACTTGGCCCTAAGGCCAAAAGGTGATTTCTTGCTTAACAAAAAAACCCCAAACAACAACACCAAAACAAGAACAACAAAAAAACCCCAAAACACAAAAAAAATCCCAACCAAAAAAAAAAAAACCCAAAGAAAAAACCTCTTCCTCAAGCAGCAGAGGCTTTTTTTCCCCATTTACTTTATTATTCCCAGCACAGAAAGGGCAATTATCTTTCTTGTTAACCAGAGCTAAGTACATTCAATATGTTGAACTCTTCCTGAATCCTCTCATGATGCATCATTGTTAAGGAGACACAAAATATGTGCTGGAGCAGACATGGGCTGTAGTAGCTGCTATGAGAGAGGGATTTTATTGCTAGGCAAGGAGGTCTCTGTGTGGAAGGCACAAGTGTTTTACTCCAACATACTTGGCAAAGTTTAACTTGATTTAATAATAAGCCACCATGTCTTCCAGGCATGTAATCTGTGGAATGTGCCAAGAGGAAGCTGCTTCCCTTGTTAAATCTATTGTGTTAATAAAGCCTGGAGAACTGCAATTTTAAGGTGTCCTTTTGGAGATCTAAAAATGTCCATTTAACAGCTTCCCCAGATAACTGCTTAAAAATCTGCCCAAGAACAATGGACACACACCCTCTCCCTTTCCTTCCATGTCTTTGAAGGGGTCCTCAAAGCAGATAAACAAGTACTGTGAGAGATGTAGCCAAAAACCATGCAGCACTAGAAAGGGCTTAAAGACAGACCCTCCTCATCTCTTCTGAGCCAAACCTCATCCTTCAGGGGTCTGTCTCTCTCATTTCACAGGTAACTACTGAAGAGACTGTCAGAGCAAACAAGAGTTCCAGTTAAGGTAACTTGCAAGCAAATAATCATAAGGAAGATCTGTTTGGAGAAGCTATGGTTAAGATATACATAATCCTGACAGAAGGCACCTTCTGACCAGCACCACCACCATCTGAATTTATCAGCCTTCAAGTGTTTTCAAACATTCAGTCAATGCAACTAACCCCTTTGTGTAAATATTGACCACACTCCCAGGCTGGGCAGCCTGAATGCTTTCAATTCCTGCCACCTCTCCAAGAGCATCTCCAGTGGAGGTGTGCCCTGGGCTAACATTCCTCTCCCCCAACATACCAGCATTCCTACTTCAGCCAGACACATGCTCCTCTTCCACCCCAGCCTCCCACACAGGAGCCCTTTTGGGAATTTAGTCCCAGAAATTAGGGGTTTTTTTAGGAGGACTAAACCACCAACACTGAGCAAGTTGCAACTCTCAGATAACTCAGAAGTACCTTGCTGAGGAGCCAGCACATGCACTGTGGAGTTTTGGTAGCTCCCATCAGCTGGTAGATCTTCTTTAACCTTTGATAGCTTCACTAAACCCTAGAGACAGGATGGGAAGGGGTTTCAGGAACATCTGACCTTCCAAAAACAGCTCAACTGACTTTTACCACCCTGGTTCTCTCACCTGTTTAAAAAAATCTCTGGTGATGGAAACTCTATCACCTCCCACACAGTTTCACACTTGCTTTTGGAGGGGACATCAAGATTTCTTTTACCTCCAAAGCAGACACAAGCTATTAGCTGACATTTGGAGATAAATGAGATGTTGCAGCACCACCTTTCTATAAGTTTAAATGGGAATTTACCAGATGAAATTGAGGAAGGAGCTCTGACTGGTTCATGCCTTGGCTTGCTACTTGGTTTGAGAAGCCACTGAGCACTCACAGGTAGTATTTGGGCCTTGGGGCTGCTCAGCACCACTGAAGATTAGATTAGCCTCCCTGGCTGATGTTTTCTCTTTATAGTCTGGAAATTATTACTTATGAGGAAATTGTTCTGCAGGGGGCAGACTATTGGATTATTTCTCTGGAGGCTTCACCCAGATAATGACTTCAGGGTTGGGAGAGGTTGGACCACCATGGCCAAGGCATCCAGACTGCAAATAAGCAAATGGACTGATGGCATGAGAGGGTGGGTGGCAGGAGGAGAAACAACAGCATAAAGAAGGTGCAGCAAAGAGACATGATGCTGCTGGGGGAGCTTGTGAGCTAACCTCTGCCCCTTTTGTCCTCCCTGATTGGAAGGAGAGGTGGAAAGAAAAGAGCCTGGGACCTCCAGTTTCAGCCATACAACACAGATCCAGAAACAGGAGTGGTGACACATGGAATAACCTGGAAATAGCTGCTCCTAATGTATATCTTGAGCTAGATCAGCCCTGGGGCAGACAAATCCTAAGCCCAGCCACTCCTTTATCTTCATTTTCTGAAGAAATAAACAGCTCTCCAGTGCTTCCTCCTGACACCCCTCTCCTCACCCTTGCTGAAGGACTCCCATGGCTTCATTCAGGTTGCAAAATACATAATGCATTCCACAATACAACAAATGTAACCAAAGTGGTGTTAGTCTGCAGGACACAAAGGCCAGTGTTCTCAAACTCTGTGTTTCTCAGTAATTCTGATAATCACTGCTGGATCTGTTTCCTCTGAAGATATTTTCAAATATCACAGAGTTGCAAAACAGAGTCTCATCTCTAGGAGGTAACCTTACTGCATATGGAAAGGCACTGCTGGGACTCTCTGCCTGGCTGGGACCATTCCTTCTGCTCTGGAGAGACCCACCTTCTCCTTGACCTTTGGATGTTCAATCCCAAATTCTCCAGAACAAATGCCCAAATACTCTTCCCTTTGCATCCCTCAGGCATCTTCTGGAAATATTGGCCCTTGAACTTCTTTATCTGCAAGGAAAAGAGATGGAAGGAGTGTCCAGGAGGCTTGAACTGCAATATTCAGTCCAACTTTGGGTACAATCAGAAATCCAAGAGTGGTGACATGACAGATTTTGTGTACTGGGGCAGGCAGGGGAGAGAGAAAAGGAGAGAGAAGCCAGGGTGAGCTCAGAGATCCATTTCATTGCTTGCTTCAGGATCATTGTGTTACAGAATAGCCTGAGCTCAGCTGGTTCATGAGAAATACATCCATCCTTGGAAGGAGGGGGGAGGGAAGGGGAGAACTACCATATTGCTGCTGTAAAGAAGTGAACAAATGCAAGAAATGTAAGTTTTCAGGAAAGCATGTAAATGGCCTGTAAAAACTGTTGAAATAATAGTGTCTTGTAGCTGCTGAGACAGCAGAACTGGGAGCCACTGTTAGCTAAGTATTGCAAGAGAGCAATTATTTCTTGGCAGACAGTTGAAGGTAGCTGGGAGCATATGCTCCTCCACAACAGGTCTCCTGCAAAATGAAGCATCACACAGGGATGGGACCAGCTTAGAAACACCACCCACCCCACTGCTCTTCTCTCCCCCAAGCTCAGAAATCTTCTCCCAGCTCCCTGTTTCCCAATGCCATGCACAAGGCTCACACAGCAATGCTGCTGGGAAACAGGCAGGGATGTGCACAGAAAAAAACTAGGGTTATAAACAGCCTTTTTACAACAAACCTGGATGGTACTCCCTGCCTTGCCCACCAGATGGGACTTTGCCAGTATCTTCAACAGGCTGCTGTAGGGACTTAGCTGGTGAGAAAGCAGGGAAGCAGCTATGGTGGTGTTTTTACAGCCACCAAGACAGATGGACTTTTCTGGGTAAGCTTGAGAACACCTTAGTAACCCACCTGGGAAACCTGGATCTGCCTCCTCCTGCACTAATGCTGATGTGAAACAGGCAGAGCTAGGTGCTCAGATGTTCTTCCCATCATCACTTGCCCTAAAATAACCAGGCCACCTGTAATGGGTCAGCTCAGGCCCTTCAGGCTTCTTCCTCTTGAATTGAGAGTCTTCTCTGAAACAAATATTTACCAATCCCCACAGGGACAGGGAGCCTGACTCTAGTGGCATGGTGCATGGGGAGGAGGCACAACCAAGCACCAATGCTGTTCCCTCAGTTTTGGTGTGCCTGAAGCATTCAGCAGTAGCTGTGTCATGAAATGCTGGCTAAAATTCTGGCCTTTTGGGGCAAACTGGTAATGAGTGACAGTATTATGGGTGATAACTGCTTCTGCATGTGTAAAATTGAAGAGCAGAGCAGAATCACACATTGCCCAGTGGGAGAAAACATCCCTCCCACATACACTGCTCTGTATTCCTGCATCCCTTCCCACCCTCACCATCTCCCTCTGCAGTCCCCTAAGCAGTAAAGGATGGTGAGGAGGAGGAGGAATGGGAGAAGGAGCACCCCCAGCACAGCTAGGCAGGGAGAGATGGCAGGGGCAGTGCAGGTGGTGTGTGCCTGCTGGGTTCCACTGAGTGAGGGTGGCCTTTTTTGGCCACACTCCACTTCCCTGGGCCCACCAGCCAAAACTGGTAGGGTGTGCAGGGGCCAAAAATGACCTCCAGGGCCAGCTGTGGGTCTGTCAGCAGGAGCTTCAGCACATTTGGGCTCCAAACCTATAGCTGAGGCCAGCTCATCCATGTACATGGTATAATATGTCTGCAATGTTGTGCTGCTCCCATACCTTTGGGGGAGAGAGGAAAGGAAAAGAGAGGTTGTTTTAGGTTTTCCCTTAAATTCTTATTTGCTTTTAATTTCTTCTTTAAGCACAGTGAAAGCAGAGTCTGTTCTGTGCTATCCTCCCCAAATCTGAGGGGAAGAGCTGGCTAGGGCCATGGCTCCAGGGTATGTACAACATTGCTGCTCCAAGCAGTGGGATTTGGCCCAGGAAACATTGCAGTTTGAGACTTCCTACAGTGCAGTGGTTTCTAAAAACAAAAGAAAACATTGCTTGGGCCAGGTTCAGCTTTCACTGGTTATGGTCATAGTTTTAAAATACTGTCACACTATAATATCAGATACACTCAAAGGGGGGGGGGGGGAAAGCAAGGCACTTCCATGGGCTTTATGAAACAAAAAAGTGTCACTTTGAAGAGTAATTATGGAAATGTTCTGCTTCTGTTGGGGCCTTACTGTGTTTGTGTATGAATGACAAATGCTTTTTCAGCCTGATAATGCTCAGTGGTGGCAAATGAACATTTTTAGACAGGAAATCTTTCCACCAGGACTTTTCCACCCAAACTTGCCTGATTGAGGTCTCCACAGTGCTTGTATCCAGCCCACTTGGGGAGCCCTTGCCAGGGCTCTTCTACCAGCCTAGGGAGTCCCATGAGCTGCACTTACCACTTGAGCTTCTTCCTCATCTTCTCATCAATATCATCCATCATCTCACTGACTGGGGGGAGCATTCACTGTTCTGGAAAGAGTAGGGAGAACAATCAGCAAAGGTAAGTGATGCCCAGGAAATCCCTCCTGCAGCAGATGGGTTTTTCAGGGATCAGCTGAGCCCTCAGGTGACTCTTCCTTTAGCTTGGGTGTCAAAGATGTGACAATATTGGCTCCTCTGTCTTTAAAAGGTGTGCAACAATTCCCAAGAGGCTTTTCAGCCCCACCACAGGGACTTCACTGATACCTGCAGTGTGCTGAAAAGTGAACTGCTTCCATGGTGAAATGCTCATGATCACATGAAGAACCCATTACTGGGGTTTCTGACCAAACCTCATTATGTTCCTCAGCATGCAGGCACTGCCCTGATTTTCTGGCTGAGCCTGCCCATTGCTGCTTGGAAATGCTACTTCCCATTAACAGAAAATAGGACTTTGGCCAGTACATGGCCATCCACCTACCCTGAAACACCTTGGTAGCCCAGCTACACTGGAGGTCTGCTGTTGGGATGATGGCTCCAAGGGTTGAACCAGCCCAATGACTGCCATGGTTTGTTTCTCAAGCTGAGGAGGGATGATGTCTCCCTGACAGGGTGACCTCATTGTCCTTGCTTTTGGTGATGGAATAATCCTCCATGAAAGGGTAACAGTAACTGTAACCAGTGGCAAAGACTACCACATTGACATCATCCTGCACAGTCCCATCTTGGAACAAGATAGATGTTTCTCTGAACTCTTTCACATTTGGCTTCATCACCACCACACCACAGGTGATGTGGCCTGGGAGGTCATTATTGAACATTGACTCCTTCTGGGAAGTTCTGCAAGGGTAGATGTGGTGGGCCTGTCCCAGAGGTGACTTCTGTTGCCAGCCCAGGCCCATCCAGAACCAACACCCCTCAGGGGCTTTGAGGATGGATGGCTCTGTGCACACCTGTCCAGTGGCATGAGCCTGAGAGTTCTCATGCTTGAAGAACTGGTTCATGCCTCTCACATACAGCCAGTCACTGAGTGCCCTGGGGAGGATGTTGCCTAGCCAGATCTGGAAAAGAGAGGTGACCAGAATGTCCTGGGATAGCCATTGCCCAGACAAGGCTCATCATCCACCACCCACTTTGGGAGCTCAGGTAGACCTGGGAGGACAGCCAGGTAGGAGTGCCTCCATGATGGCTGTGAGCTCCTGAGGCTGTCTTGGAGGCAGTGGCATGTTCTTGAGCAGATGGGCACCCCTCCTTCCCCAGTGGCTCTGGTGTAGGTCCCCATACCTCTGATGCCACAGTGCTGAGCTCCACAGTAATGTCAGAGCCAGAGTTGCCCAAGCCTATCACCAGCACATTCTTCCCTCTGAACTTCTCTGACTCCTTGTGCTCCTGGCTGTGGAAGTAGCAGCCTTTAAACTTCTGTATTCCTGGAAAGGAGAGCAGAAAAGGTTATAATTCACCACAGGAATGAAAAGGAGAGGCTGTATGGCCTTTGGATCTCCCCTTCCCCCAAATGCTGCTGGGGCATCCATCTAGGCATTTCTTACACTAGTAGGTGTCTCCTGGGATGCTGCAAACCCATAGCTGGATGAGATGCATCTCTAGCTTCATTCATTATCTAAACAGAAATTGTGCAAGCACAGGATACCTTTCATGGTATTTCTGTACCCCAAAAGGGTACTACTGCAGCCCCACCATGAGGTGCCTGGACAGCCATGCTCCATCCCCTCACTGTGGTTTTCCACACTTGTGTTAGTGAGTGACAGGAAAGCACATTTCATTTTGAAGAGAAGATGGAAAGGTCCTCCTTGGACTTTTCTTGACCAGACAGTGCCTCAAACCCATGTCCTCCAAACAAACCCACAGCACCAAACATTTCTTGCCAGACAGAAGGGTTTTCCCAATAATGTCCCTGAGAGGCAAAGGCTACCCAGGTAATGCACATGAGGTTTGTATTAGAAATCATGGGGAAATGCCAAAAAAATAAAGGGTTTCCAAAACACTTCTATGAAAAATCTTCTGTTAAAGGAAACAGACTCAAATATTTTATTCTGGAAAAGATTAGCATTGTCCCTGCTTTGATATAGTTTGGATACTAAGGTTTTTTTCCTTAAAAAACCCCAGGTTTTGATTTCCTGAATTAACTCCCCTCCCAAAAAAAGATTGCTGTCCTTTTAATGCTGAAAAGGCTTTTTTTTTTTCAGGGAAGAACATTGTGATGGAAGGTATTTGCCTGTTTGGCCCAGTAGATGAATTTCACATGTGCATCTTACTTGGGAAGTCAGCAAGGGGGGGGAGGTTTGGGTAGACATGGTGCCCAGAGCAAACCACACCAGCATCAAAAACCTCTGACTCTTCTTTCCCATCTCTCTGTGCCACCACCTCCCATTGCCCAATCTGTTGAGGGTGGAGGCTGGGCTGACCACCAACCCAGTGACAGATGCTCCCTGCTATCCCCTCTTCCCCCACCCTAGGAAGGGAAAGGGGATAAGAGAGAGACAGAGAGACTTGTGGATTGAAAATAAAACTAAAACTACTTTAATAATAATAATGATAAATGAAATATATACAAATATGTACAGAACCCAATACTGAACCCAAACCCCTCTTGGTGGCAATTATGTCACCACTGATACTGCAGCAGAAGGCCTCAGCAGCAGATGAGTCAGGCTCAGGGGCTGGATCCTGGTACTGGATGCAGGAACCTGGGGATCACCAAAGCACAGGAGAAAAGGAAGACCAGAAAGGAAAAACAATCTCACAGGGGAGAATAATCTAGCAATCTAGCAAGGGGGGACTGACCCCCAGGTTATATATCCAATATGACATATATGGGATGGAATACTTTAGTTGGTCAGTTTAGGGTCACCTGTCCTGTCTGCTCCTCCCTGAAGGTGCAGCCTTTACCCTTTACCCCCAAAGGTGAGACACAAGATTTAGCTGTGACCTTGCTCTGCATACCAATCCCTGGCAGTAAATCTAAACATTAGGCCTTATCACTGCTAGAAGCTGGCAGTGTCTATGAAAACATGCTGTTAGTCTCAGAAAGTGAAGTTTCTTAGAGGAGCTTCAACTAAAAAGTAAAACCACTGAACAGAATTAGTTCTGTTCTAACCCAAACCAGGACACATGTCACAGAAAAGTCAGGATGCTTTTTAATCTTGGTGACCAGGGTCTTAAAGGAAACAAAGAAAGGAATTGGTGGGTGCCTGTGAGACAGACCAAGGGTTTCAGGGAGTCAGTGGGATTCAGAGGTCCTATGGAGCCCAGGAGATGTTTACCCCTGCAATTTCATGCTGGCAGCTCTGTAGAGTGCATGGAGAAGTGAGCTGAAGGGAACTGTTTTAACCAAACCAGGATTTCCCCTCTGCCTCCACTTATTCTCCCAATATTTTCCTGGTGGCAGGGAGACCATGGCATGGAAGCAGTGTCCCTCCTGCCCAGTTTCCCCTGCTACTTGCTGCTCCTCTCTGCTCCAGGTTTTTCACCCTGAACTGTATGTGCCAGAGGAGGTCAAAGTGCTCAGCATACTTGCAGATGTAGTTTTGGAGCCTGATGTTGTGCATATAGTTGGGGTGGTCATCAGGGAAGGGGAAGCCAGGGTAACACATCATCTCTTGCAGGAGTTGGTGAAGACAGTGCAGAGGATGCTAGCTCTGCCTTCCTCCACCTGGTCCTGGAGGGACAGCAGTATGAATAAGATGTGTTATGGGGAATGTGACCCCTGCACCAGCTTCTCCAGATGCCATCACCCCTCCTGGCCTCCACCTCCAGGCTGGATCCAGAGGAATATCACAAAGCTATCAAGCATAACAACCACATAACCTGCTATGAACACAGAAGTGTCCTAAGCAGGCTGGGTGAAGGGTTTGCATCACTGAAGGCATTTAGGAGCTTCTTACATACAAATCTGCCAGGGAAAGTGGAAAATTCAGGGGAAGGGAGTGCTGCAGAAGAAGTATGCCAGAACCTCTCCACTGCCTGTCCAGGAAGCCTCAGGAGGTCAGGTGTGACACAGCTACTACTATTTGCTTTGGTGCAGTGGCTTGGCTGCCCACAGGGCAGGTCTGACTGGTGCTGACAGGGATGGAGGCTTGTGCCTACTGCTAGCAATGCCTGTGCCAGCTGGCCAGTGTCCAGCTGACATCTAGAATGGCAGGACATAGGTGATCTGCCAAAATCCTCAAGATCACCATGCATGCAGTGGGGCCCAGATTGGCCTCCTCATATTCTGCTCAAAATGGCCAGTCCCATGCAACACCCTGTCCCCATCAAGGAAGGCCCCTGCTATGTCTGCCCTGACACTTTGCTTTTAACAACACAAAACTCATGTTATGCATTTCCCTTTCCCAATGGCTTTGATGCCAGGCAGAGCCAGGAAAAATCCAGTGAAGCTTCAGCACTCAGAAGTTGATTTTTGGGCTTGCCAAGTGATTACCAACTTCCAAAAAAAAACCAACCAAACCACAAAAACAGATAAGGAGCTGAAGTGTTTTTTATTTTACTCCTCAGTAGAGATAGTCTGTTTTGAAATTCTCCATCATACATATCAAAACCCCAGATTTGCTGGAGGAATTTGCTGGATCCCTCCCCAGAAAAGGCAGAAAACATGTGGTCCATGTTTTGAGATGACCCAAAACAAGCTTTCTGTCTTCCTGTTTCACCTTGGGATTTGACTCAGGCAAGCTTAATTCCTTCCCTTAATGGCATCCTGAGCTGCTCCTTCAACAGTGATCACACCCCATGCACAAGTGGGAACCTGATATGAGGTGGTTGAGTGTGACCCTCAATTTGGGCTCCTTTTTGGCTCTGTGCTGCATGGCCACTACGTAGAAGTATGCTGAGAACTACCCTAAGCAGCAGCGAGTGTTCCCCAAGGTGGGGTAACTGCTGGCAGCACAATGAAGTGGCTTTTACAGGGCCTGAAGGCTTGCATTTCAGAGCCATCCAAGTCTCTGTGAACGTTGGGGGGAGCAGAAGTGTGTCTTTGGTGCAGCCCTGAGGGGTTTGCAGCCTTTTAGCTGGGGAGAAGCTGGCAGCTCACTCCGTCCCTAAAGGAAAGGGGGTTGCAAGTTGAGAGGATACTTGGCTCAGGAGGCCAAGGGATGGCCAGGTTGTCCCCAGGGTAGGAGAGGGGACCTGTGCTGAACCAGCCAGGCCCTCCTGTATTACAGCCACTAGAGCAGAGCAAGTGCAGGCACAGACTGCAGCAAGTTGCAGCCTCCCAGCCCTGAGGACATAAGTTTCCTCAGTCAGCTCTGAAAGCAGGCAGCCAGAGCCACTCACCGTGTGGTGCCAAAGCCCCCTGATGTCCTCACTCCTCTCAAGTTAGGTGGGCTCCAGCCCTTCTTCCAGGCAGCACTTGGTGGCCACCAGCCTGCTGACACCTGCACCCACCACTGCCATGCACTGCACCATGCTGTCCTGCCTGTGGGGAATATGGCAATGGTGGAGACCAGCTGGACATGCTTGCCCAGGTGGGTCTGCAGCCCACAGCAATGCCCCATGGGAGGAGGGAACCTTCTCCTCAGCACAGATTCCACAGCTCCTTAACTAATGTGGGAGGTTTCTTGCTGATCCTTGCTCACCTGCTTCCTGTGCAGCCCCCAGGTACACGTGCAAGAGTTTTGGGCAGGCTGGAAGAGCTTCCTCTGGTACTCAGGAGAGGAGCAGTGGCTCCAGACAAGCTCCCCCTTCAAAGAGCAAAGCTCTTTTATGCAGTGTTGCACAGGAGGCAGGGCCAGAACCAAGGGGTTGTTTGGATGAATGACTTGTGCTGTTTGGACTTTAGCAAGCCAAGAACGGTAACTTGAGGAAGAGCTGAGGACACAGAGCTCCAAAATTAGGAAATTTGGACTTCAATTATTGCAAGATAGAGCTCAGGGTCACTGGCAAGAAGTAGCATCTCATATGCATACAGATAAACATCCCTCTCCAAAACATTACAGTGATCCCTGTGGTGTCCAAGAACAGCAGGTAGGACCAGGTTGCCCAACCTTATCCCATCCTTCCACTGCAGCAATGCAGTTGGTTCCCCTGCAAAACAAGTAGCTGGTAGTGCCACCCCAGGGACAAGCCACCCTGGCATCAAGCATATTCCTGTTGAAAGCATCTGACCATTCTTCTGCTTCTCATAAAAGAGGCAAGAGTGTTTTCAGAGGACAGCTATGTGGAAGGACAAAGCTCAGGCAAGTGTGGAGGAGCATGCTTGCAAATCCCAATCCATTTCTGCTCTTTTTACCTAAGTCTCATTGTGTGATTTCATTCACCAGTTCCCTGCCTCCAGACAGGCCCTAATGGGAGAAACATTCAGCTGGGAAGAACTCCCATTTGAAAGTTGCTGTATCCTCCAAAGTTGTCTAAGCTGGGCTGTTAATTGCTGCTAAATTGACTTAAAATCAAATACAGCAGAGAAGTCTAGAAAAATGATTGAACAATCAAGTGAAAAAGAATGAAATTGCTCATTTTCCCACTACCTGACAAACTAGTTGAGCTTTCCAAGGGATTAGCTTTGGAGTCATGGTTAAACTAACAATGCCAACTGGCTTTATGGATTCCAAGCCTAGAGGAGGTGTGGATTCTCTCCTGCAGGACACAACCTGGAGGAAGACTTTACAAATTAAGGCATTTGTCAGAAAATGACACTCAAGAGGAATCAAATAGGAAAGGTCAAACCAAGGCAGACAAAGGGGAACAAAGGTGCAGGAAGAGTCAATCATTTACCTGGAATGACACAGCTGTCAAGTGCTGCAAAGAGGAAAAGGTCCTGGACCTCTTGCCCATTGTTCCCCAGCTAATATTTTCCTCAAAAGAGAAAAAAACAACCCCATAAATAAATGCTTTTGGACATTTCCCTCCCCCCCCAAAAAAAAATGGAAAACAAAGGAGAGAAATGCAGGTGTGGGAAAGCAGAGAAAAGGGGAAAAGTTAAAGTATTCAAGAGGCCCTGGGGGGAAAAAAGAGGAATAATAGTCAGGAAAAAGCAGTCTCACCTACAACAACATGCCTTCTTCCAGCCCAAAGTGCCTTGCACAAGCAGCATGGCTGAGGCTGGAGGTGGGAGTTAAAAAGGAGTTGTTAGCCCTGGAAAAAAGGTGTAGGTGAGGGTAGGGAGAGAAGCCAAAATGTGGTGGGGGTCAAAAAGGAGATGGAGGGTTTGAGGCAGAAAGGGAGTGAGAGGCTGGGATAAAAAAAGGGGGTGGGACAGCAAAAAGAGGGTGGAAGGGATTCTGGAAAACAGAAGATCCAAGTGGGGTGGCAGACAAAATGTAAGGGGAGACAAGAAAGGTGTAGGCCATTACTGAGTGGAAAGCTAAACTTAGGTGGGAGGAGGGAAAAAAGTGCAGATGAAAAGGAGGTGAGAAAAACAAAAGGAGGTGTTATCCCTGGAGAAAATGAAGATGAAGGTGGTGTGGGAGGGCAAAAAGGGGTGGAAGACCAGGAAAATTGCTAGTGAAAAGGCAATGGGAAGCAAAATGTGGGACAGCAGAAAGGGTTTGGGAAACCAAAGGGCTTGGGAGACCAATAGGAGTCTAGAATTTGGGATAGAAGAGAATACCAAAAGTGGGTGGGACACCTAAAGGTGATGGGATGGAAAAAATGGGAATTGTAGACCAAAATCAGAGTTGAAGTGTGGGAAAGAAGGGAATACAAGAAGAGGATAGAGGCTAAGGGCAGAAGGTGAATAAACCCCAGTGCATTGCCTTGACCACAACAATCATCCCAGGGTCAGCTGGGCACCATGCTGACCAGGAGCAGCCTTTGGCCTCACAGAGGTCATGTCCTTGGGATCTCCTCTGTTCTCACCACCTGGCATGACTGTAGAGCCACAACTGGGCTCCCAGCTCTGTCAGCAGCCAGGGATGAACTGAACTTGCTAGAGGTGCTGCTGGCCTGTTAGGGGAGCAGTGGGGCTCCACAACCCATAGGCACCCACAACTCCCACAGGGCAAGTGATAGTCCTCTCCTCAGCCCTTGAATGCTCAGCTACATTGTTCCACCATCTCTGAAGTGTGAAATGAGAAACACCCCACATGTGCAGTAGGCTGGATAGAGCCCTCCAGGAATTGTTTTTCAGGAATGCAGCTAAAAATACATTTTCCACTTGCTTTTCTACATCCTTTTCCCTCCTTTTTGTTTGCCAGCAAAATCTTTCCAGGAAAGGGCTGCAGGACCATTCCATTAGGTTTGGGACTGACAGATGGAGCATCTCAGGGGACACTAACTGCTGAGGAAGCAAATGTAACAGTGTCTTTTTGCTCTTCTTAACCTTCTGTCAGCCCTGAAAGTTAGTTTTGCCATTCCCTGTTCTGATCTGCAGCCTTTCAGTGGAGGTGGGGGCTTTGAGGGCATTGCTCAACCTTAGCTCCACACCTCCCACCAGTCACCTTCCCAGACAAGGATAAATCAAGCAAATAACTCACTTTGACTCCCATCAAATCTTTTTTAGCCCCAGCAGTTGCAACAGGATAACACATTTCCCTGCACCTGTGCCAAAGACATCTCTCCTCTAAACCCTTCCCCATAAACTACCACCCAGCTTTGGAGCTTGGTGTCCTGCAGACCTTCTCTTTGTCCTCCCTCATTTTTAAGCCTGCCCATGTCCTACTTTCTATAGGCACTCTCTGGATGCCAGCTGGATCCTTAGACAACACAGAAACTGCTGAGTGCATTAGGTGAAACCTCACAGAAACCTACAGCCACCCTGTTGCAGCATAAGCTGCTCAAAGGTACCTGGTTTTCAGGATATCACACAGGATCATTCTTTCACAGAATCATAGAATCATTTGGGTTGGAAAGGACCTGTCAAGATCATCTAGTCCAACCCCTCCATGGTGAGCATGTATAACCTGGGTAGCTATAGGCTGGTCAGCCTTACCTCCATCCCTGGAAAGGTGATGGAACAGCTTGTTCTTGCCACCAGCTCAAAATATGTGGAGGAAAGGAGGCTTGTCATGAGTAGTCAAAGTGGATTCAACAAGGGGAAGTCATGCTTGATTTGGCAGGGGGGTTGGACTTGATGATCTTTCTAGGTCCCTTCCAACCCCTAACATTCCATGATAGCCTTTTATGATGGCACAACCAGGTGGATAGATGAAGGGAGGGCAGTGGTTGTGGTATTCCTTGACTTCAGCAAAGCATTCAATACTGTTTCCCATGGTATCCTCACAGCCAAGCTCAAGAAGTGCAGATTGGGTGATTGTGCAGGGAGGTGGATTGGGAACTGGGTGAAGGACAGAGCCCAGAGAGTTGTGGTCAGTGGAGCAGAGTCTAGCTGGAGGCCTGTGGCTAGTGGTGTCCCCAAGGATCAGTGCTGGGTCCAACACTTTTCAACTTATTCATTAATGACCTGGACAAAGACATAGAGTGCACCCTCAGCAAGTTTGCTGATGATATGAGGCTGGGGGGAGTGGCTGACACACCAGAAGACTGTGCTGCCATCCAGCATGACCTCGACAGGATGGAGAGCTGGGCAGTGAGAAATTTAGTGTGGTTCAACAAAAGCAAGTGTAGGGTCCTGCATCTGGGGAAGAATAACCCCATGTATCAGTACAGGCTGGGGCTGATCTCTTGGAGAGCAGCTCTGGGGAGAAAGACCTAGGGGTTCTGGTGGACAGGAGGATGACCATGAGCCAGCAGTGTGCCCTTGTGGCAGGGAAGGCCAATGGCATCCTGGGGTGCATTAAGAGAGTGTGGCCAGCAGGTCGAGGGAGGTTCTCCTCCCCCTCTACTCTGCACCGGTGAGGCCCCACCTGGAGTTGTGTGTCCAGTTGTGGGCTCCCCAGTTCAAGAAGGACAGGGAACTACTGGAGAGAGTCCAGCACAGGGTCACCAAGATGATCAGGGGAGTGAAGCATCTACCCTCTGAGGACAGGCTGAGAGAGCTGGGTCTCTTTAGCCTGGAGAAGAGGAGACTGGGGGGGGACCTCATCAATGTCTATAAATATGTTAAGGGCCAGTGTCAGGAAGAAGGAGCCAGGCTCTTCTCAATGTCATCCAATGTTAGGACAAGGGGCAATGGGAGCAAATTAGAGCAGAGGAGGTTTAGTGTAAACATAAGGAAAAACTTTTCCCCAGTAAGGATGACAGAACACTGGAACAGGCTGCCCAGGGGGGTTGTGGAGTCTCCTTCTCTGGAGACATTCAAGGCCCACCTGGACTCATTCCTGTGTGACCTCTGGCAGGAGGATTGGACTAGATGATCTTTCTAGGTCCCTTCCAACCCCCAACATTCTATGATTCTATGTTCTTTAACTAGATCAGGTTGCTTAGAGCCCTGTCCAACCTGACCTAGAATGTTTGCAGGGATGGGGCATCTATCATCTCTTTGGACAAGCTAACACCTTTCCCTGAGCAATCACCTGACAGAAAGGTGCCCAAGCATTTACCTGGCTTCTACTCTGCTCCAAGCCTTACACAAGATTACAGGGAGGAGCAAAGGCCCCCAAGGACCCATGTATCCAATGCCTTCACTTGGGCAGTGCTCACAGTGTCTGCTGCAGCTTGCCTGGAGCCAGAACTGCTACAGCTGCTACAGACCCATGGCATCTACTCCCAAATGTGGGTACAGTACCAAGAGTTACTCTTCCCTCAGGAAAACCCTTTCCTCCTGGATTCTTCTCCTACCCCTCCTGCCCTGTCAATATTTTGGCAGGAACCTCTCTAAGGAAAAGGCTGTCCTCCACCAAACATGCAAGCATTGCTTGGAACCTCAAAAGTCAGTGAAGTCCCAGACTGGGATTGCAAGGTTTGAGCTGTTTTACTGCACACTCTTGCCTGAGAACAAACAACCTTTGTTCAGCAAATGGGACACCAGAAGCTCCAGTTTCAGCAGAAAAGTGCTCCAGGATGCTTTGTGAGCTCACCTGCCTGGAACAGGTTTTGTGGATTGAACATAACTTCTGCTCATTAACCATGCTTTCCCTTTTGTCCTCCCTCAGGAGAGAGGTATCCACCAGAAGGCATCTGGTTTAACCACCCTGGAGCAGGAAAACATCGGTGACCCCCCCCCAAAGCAAACCTCCATAAGCACATCCTCATTCTTACTTTGTGCTTTCCAACCCTGCTGGCATGGACAGGCTGAGTTGCAGGTTGCCATCCACAGGCTGAACCACTACAGTCTGCTCAGGTGCCTCATGGAAAGGCAAGGATGTCCTTGCTGCAGTGGAGAAATTTGCCAGAGGTTTAGGACATTCAGTGGGCTGAAGGCTGCAAAAGAAAGAAGGTTAATCAAACCCAGTACTTCCAGAGCTGCATTCCTACATGGGCAGAATTTGTCTCATCTCCTCCAGTGGAGGACACAAGGCCCAGAGTGAAGGTTTGTGCAGACCTGGAATTTGCAAGCCCTCCCCATGATGCTGCTATCACTAAGGGCTGGCAGGGTGAGGAGATGCTTGGAAGCCAAAGGAGATGTGCTCTTGCAAACTGGACATCTTCAATGCTAGCATAGCTGCTTCCTTACAGACAAAGGAGGAGGAAAATATCCAACCAGGTCCTTGTCTTTGTCCCTCTCAGGGCACAGCACAAGCTCCCTTTTCTCTTTGCAAGCCACTGCTGCTCCTAGCAGCAGGAAATCAAGTTGCTTTTATGGTTTTAGTGCTGCTAATTGCCAGTTACACGAAACCCACCTGAAGAAGACACTGTCCCTTCTCTCCAAAAAGCTGTTCCAGTCCTGAGGATATGCTCAGGTGAGGGTCTCTGGCTGCAGCAGTCTGAACACACAGCAGCTGCCTGAGCTGTACCTGGGATTTTTACTGATTTCTTCCTGTGTACAAACTGGTTGTGGACATGGTCATCTGTGAGCAATGCAAAGAGAGAAGTCATGCAAACCCTCCTAGGGATCATCCAGCTTGCAACAGTCCATCCACAGAGCAGAAGGGATAGCAGAGGGCTGCAGGTGGGATCACATACTTGTTCCCCCCAGCCTGGGACAGTGCCAAGGTCCTGACATGCCAAAAGCTCCTGACCCAGCTGGTGAAAACACTTGCAGCCTTGAGAATGACTTAGAGCAGGAGCCAGGAAAATCAGGCTCCCTTCAGTACCAACCCACAAGTCTTAATCTAGGCCAGAAAGGTAATTAAGGCTTTGTTTGCAAATGATTTTGAACTTTAAAGGGGGAGGAGAGAGCTTCAAGTCATGGAAAACACAAGGCATGCCTTGCTGCCTCAAGCCCCAAGTTTTGGAGGTAAACTGTTGAAGAAGAACATCAGCTTTCTTTACAGTAGGGGTTTCTAGTCTTTATGCCTATTGTAAAGGAAAAAGTTGGAAAAATTTAACCCTCTTAGACCTTAAAAAACCCCCAAAAGTTCGTCTCTAGCTCCCTCTTGTGACTCCTGTATACAGGCTGCTTTGGACCTGGCTTAGCTAAAGCTTTGCTTAAGCAGCATTCTACTGTCACTGTGGGAATATTGATAGTTCTCAGGCATATACTGGAATTGCTTAACAGAGGTATAAAGCAGATGTATTCAGATGCCTAAACGGGTGGTTTGTCTGATTTCTGTGCCAGGCAACTCAGGAGAAACTCTGAATCAGCAGGTGAAATCCTATTGCCTTCTCCATTCAGAGTCCAGATCTGTCACACAAGCCCACCTCACACCCCAGTTTTGGTATCCACACTCACATTCCAGCTGGCTCTGCCCTTTTGGGGTGCTAAATCACTGCTGCCCCACAGATGGCAGCCTGAAGGAGCTGCCCCAGCCTGAACCATAGCCTACACTTTATTTGCTCTGTAGATTAAAGTTGTATTTGGTCACATACCTTGTGACTCTGAGCTGGTTTATGTGTCATATATAACTTCCCTGGGTCACATTCAAAATCAATATCCCTCCTGCTAAGATGTCTTTATGTTTGCATTACTGATCCTGCTTACCTTTGCACCCACAACCAGGCTGTAATTCCCCTGCCCCATTCCCAGGCAGTAGTTTTGAAGTGAAAGCACCAAATTCCTCACAGTACAAAACATAAAGCTTTGAGCAGCAATGTGTGCCACACAGCTCCTTTGTTCTTCAGGACCTACACTTCCACACAGATACATACTTCTGCCCTCTTTTTCCTCACTGCACATCTACTAATTAGGAACTGGCAGCTTTTGGGTGGAGAGAACTCATGGTTGCCACTTCTCCCTCTGTGCCTCCCCACAATCAGAATTCTGCTCCATATACTCATAAGCCCCTTGCAGCTTAAGAAGCTGGAGAAAACCATCTCTTCATGGTAAACCATCACTGGGGCTGTTTCCATGCAACTTGCTGCCCCAGGAGCTCCCCTGTACCCAGATGGAGGAGCAATTCTGTTGGGTAAGCCCATCACAGACCCCAGATTGGTGGGACTAATTTCCTTCCATGCCAAAGCTCTTTCCTATTGTCTTCTTACCATTGCTCTGCCTGTTGTGCAAAGCTTACAGAAATAACCTCAGAACAGTTACAGGCCTTTTTGCTGTAGGGATATTGCTAAATCATATTCTTGCTGTCATGATAGAAAAAATATTATCCACTTCAGTACAACCATTAACCATAATTAGTGCCCAGCTGTATAGAAAATCTGGGCCAGAGGGGTCTGATCTTCTGCTACCAGCTTCTGAGGCTGCTTCCTTCTCAGCACAGCCTTTATAATCTTTGGCTCCTCAGCAGCTAGCCAGGAAAAAAACTACCAGCACCAAACACAAAAAACCCCACTAAACACACAACCAAACAAAAATCCCCTTCTAAAGCCTCTCATGACATTATAAAACACTGCTCAAGTTGCTTTCTCTGAGCACTTTCTTCTCCCTTCTGCTCCCAGGCCTGCAGCCAGCAAACAAGCAGGTTGGCTGTGTGACACCACTTTGTATTCCTGCACAGTCAAGGCTTTATCCTCCTCAGGGATTATAAGAAGCTGATGGAAGATAGTGACTCTATGCTTCAGTTCACTTGCATTAAGATATCTATTAACTTAACCTGTTAAAGTTTTATACCTGCTTCTAGACTCTGAAAGAGCCTGAAGCCCTCCACAAGTGGTACAGAAACTGATCTTCATAGGTTGCTCTTCACACACTCCCTCTGCCTGGGCCAGTCCAAGGGCATGCAAAGGAACATTAGGGTCTGCTAGTTGTTCTCCAGGTTAGTAGAGAGCTTTTTTCTGGGTCTGCAGTCATTCAGGCTCAGCCAGGTCAGCACTGGAGCACATAGCCCACCCTAACAGGAGCTCCACCCTACACACAGCCTGGGCACCAGACACAGACAGGGTGAAAGTGCACAAAGTGTGCACCTGCCTCTCCCCTCCTTCCTTCACTCCCAGGCACCAAACACCTGGCTCCACAGTCTGGGTATTAGGTCATCCAGCAGCACCCACAACTGGACTCCCATCAGTACATCAGCACCTACCCCCAAAACCCACATGGGGAGATTTGATGGTAGCTAACTTGACCTGGTTTTCTCTTCAGTCTTCCCTGTTCTGGCTGCTTTACCATGCTGGACTGGTATTTTTAATGAAGCTGCCCATGGTCCAGCAGAAACTGTCATCCCTGAGCTTGTGTTATGGTGGGAGGACCAGGATGAGCTCCCACACTGGCTGCACACCTGAACCCACTACCCCACAAGCTGAGTGACAACCCCATGTCCCCCATGATGACATCACCTCTCTGATTCCATCATTGTGACAGAAACAGAGGAGTAACAGTGCTTAGATTTCAGCCCCTGTTTAAGTGCAGTAATGCTCTTTATAATTAACTGCTGGTGCAGTGCTGACAGGGCTCTGCTTTGCCTCTGCTCTTATAAGCAGCTTGTGCAAAACCTCCTGGCTCTTCAACTTGCATGCTACCATGGGGCTGGGAAGATGTCCCATCAGTCACCCACTCTTACATGATCCCTTCTCAAAGCCTGGGCCTTCAAACACCAGCCTGCTAGCACTGGCAACACTTTGGTTTGTGCATTGGGTGTGCAGCGTGGCACCTGCTTTGCACATGACTTGCTCTCCTATAGATCAGGTCCTCACCTCCAAAAGATAATAGTAGCTGTGGCCAGTGACTTAGCACTTTGTAATAAGATAATGCAGGTGTGTAAAAACACTCTTTCCAACAGCAGGTCCTTGTACTGTAGTTCCATCCCACCTCAGGAAAAAAAAAACCACTCTTCATCAGCTCAAATTGCTGATAAAGTCTTGATTTTTTGCTCCAGAGGAGGATTTCTTTATGGTGGCCTTGGTCAGACACTGACTTTGTTGCCAGCCTCAGCTTCTCCTGGATGACATTTATGTCCACCAGCAAGGGCTGCCCCACTGCCTGTCACCTGGGGATGATGGGACAAGGGGATGGTACTGCCCTGCCAACCCTCACCCTCCTAGGCTGCTTGGAGGCCCATCAGCTCTAAGGCAGAGAAAGAGATCTCAAAAAGATGTTTCTGGGCTGATTGAAGTTAATGAACTCAAATGATGGTTCTGAAGGGAAACATTTCTTATTTCAGGCTCCTGCTGACTTGGGCTCAAGCCTGGTTTGCATAAGGCCAGTAAATGCAAACAGATAGGACCCTTTCATTGGAAACAGGCAGCATGGGATATAATTAAAGAAGTATGCTCTGGCATCTCAAAGAACCATTTTCAATTACTGCTATTTCAAGAGGATTAAGGGAAAATGTTTTAAACAAGACCACTGCAAAAATAGATTTTATTTGCCATTAACTTTCAAATAATATTTGACTTAAGGGCTGAAATTTCCATATGCAGGTCTGCTTCTGGCAGCACTTCCCCCAGGGGCTGGGAAGTGGCATGGGAGCTGGGAGCAGAACTCCCTATGTCCAGCCCTATTTCCATATGGGAAATAATCATATACTCTTTTTTTCCTGGCCAGTTTTCTCTCTGAGCTAGCCTGGAAGTGATGCACAGGACAGACTCAGGAACACAGCACAAGAGACTTATTTGGTTACCAGACTGTACTTGGGGTACTCTGGGGACACATTGCCACTGTCTTTGGATCAGAATGTCCTCCCATGGAGGGAGTGATGGCTCTGTTGGTCCATGTGCTTTCCTTGGCCAGGCCAGCTGAATCTCTGACCTATGCAATTTGCTGCTGTATCTCTGCACTGCATGAACCCATGGGTGTGAATTTGAGGCAGTCTGTTCTGCCAGTGGCCACAGAGTGACCTGGAAGATCCTCTTTTGCCACAGTCACTGCCACAGTCAAAAGATGCTGCCTCCCTCCTCCCTTGTGTCTCTGCCTCTCCCAGCTCAGTCTGTACTTTCAGAAAGGGGCTGAAACTGGAGCTAATCATGGCAGTGGAACAGCATCCCTGACCCTCAGCTGGGAGCCCTTCTCCAGGCTGCAGGCATAGGGAGTCTGCACAAGACTAGAAACAGAACCAGAAAGGGAAAATTTTCCTTTCCTTCCCCACCTTTCCCAGCATATGAACAGGACACATGCCTAGGGCATATGAAACCCATGGTCACCTGGGGCAGAAGTGAGTGGCTGTCACACTGTAAACATTGTCATGTTCCCAGGTAGGATGGGGCCCATCTCACCAAGCCACAGACAGCATTTGTTGAACACCTTCATAGGGCTGATAGTCAGGAGAAGTAGGTTACTATCCATTCCAAAGGATCCCAGACTCAGAGCTGTCAGTTCCACCCCTAATTATCAGGTAACTCAAGTTCAATGGCAGTTTTTAATTCTGTTTATGGTGTGCAAAGTGGGCACATTCATCTTCCCTCTCAGGGCTTGACTTCCCAGAGGAAAGGCTTGTTTCTCACAGCACCTGGGACAGTCAAGCTGCTGGCTCCCTGGAGACTCCTAAAGGCCTGTCTGAGGTCAGCAGCATGGAAAGGGCTGGGCCACAGAGCTGTGAGAAGAGCTTTCCACTGACATTTGCCCAGGGAGTTTATGAGGCTCAAGCAACAGAAACACTTGTCCTAGCAAGAGCATGAGAAATCATTTCTCTGCACTATTTACAGCAACCAAGGACTTATTTTTCCCTCTCAGAAACACCACAAGGAGGATGTTTCTCATGGCTGTTGAGAAAGAGAGGTCCACCTCTGGGAATAGCATGGGTTGGGGTGTGTAAGCTTGAGGCAGCAAGGCAACACATCAAAGAGAGCCAAGGACACCAAAACCAGAGTTTGGTCACTTCCTGAGCCACTGCTGGGCTGTTGGCACTAGCTCAGACTGCAGAGATGTGTAATGAGCAGAGGAACCAAAAGACCTCACCACATGCATGGGCCAGACATGCATTTCCAAACACATGTTCACTGGGTCTGGGGCACAGATAATAGCTTCCCACAAAGTGGCTGATGGGCAATGAAAAGTCTGCAAGGGGTGAGCTTCCTATTGTGCTGATGGAGCTAAATAACCCAAAAGATTACTTAAAGTGCTTAGTATCTCCAAAGCTGCAGGCTTCAGGCAGGAGAAGAGGTTCAGAGGGCTCCATCCCAGCCACAGAGCCTCCAGACATACCACAAGAACTACTGGAAGAGTGAAAATAACACCAAACCAGAGTGGGTCAGATAAGGCCAGATTTGTGGAGATTTTACACAGGTAGCAGCTTTTGAGCAGCTCTTGGGCTAACAGCACCTCAAAAGGAAACCACCAGCCCCAGGAAACAGGGTCTGGGAGATGCACCTTCTGCTGTGAGCTTGGAACAAAAACATATCTACAGATACCTGGAAAACAAAAATGACATTCAGAAACCAGACAGTGGGGAGACGAGGGCATATGGAGGAGGGCATATGGAGGAAGGCATAGATCTGGAAGGACTGGGAAAGAAAATGGACAGTTCAAGCAAAGAGCAGCATGGGCAGAAGGGTAGAGAAATCCCTCCTTTCCACAGGTAGTATTCCAGTCCCTGTGAAATCCAAGTGGAGTTCATCATCAGTGCAATCATAATCCAGCATATTCTCATGGGTGGCGGAGCCCAGAGATGGGTACACAGCAGAATGGAAGCTGGCACCTCCATATACCCTCCTACACACAGCTTCCCCCTGCACCTCTGTGCTGCTGTGTGCCACCCAACATCACCAGTTCCTCCTGACTGCTGGTTTCTGGCACAGCAACAAGCTTAGAAGGTGGCTCTGTGGTTTCTACTTCTGCTATCCCCTCCTAGGCATTCAGGGCCATGGGCTCATCCATGTCTCATTTCCCCAGCTCCATTCCTGTGACCATCTTCATCCTCAGTCCATTCCCCATCCAAAGAGCTGTTCCTTGACTTTTCTCCTCCTAGCTGTCCTGTGCATCTCTACCCATTCCTACTGCCCTTTTCCAGGCTTTCACCATTCCTCTTGGGTCAAGGCAGAGCCAGGACTCTAGGACCAGCTTCAAGCACCCCTGGTCCATGCACAGGCACCGGCTCATGATCCTGCATCAAATCCCAGGAGTCACCCACTGGTAGAGGAGGGGAGGACACAGCTGAGCAGGAGATGTACCATCCTCCCTCACACCTGCCCACTTCCCTCTTGTACCACAGCTCCTCCAGCCCCTCTGCATCACCACAAGGCATTGATTGGCCAACAGATGTGTTCTGTGCTACCCCTGGCATAGGCTGAGTCAGTTTTGGTGCTTGCCAACCATCTATAAGACCATGAAGCACCATCGTGGTCCCTGCTAGCACTGATTCCTTCCACCATAGGGCCTCTCTCAAGGCTCCTATGAGCCCTCCAGCAAACATCCCATGGAGAATAAAATTAGATGTCAAAGAGCAGAAGGATTTCATCTCTGGCTGAGCTCAGGCAGGTCCCAAAGCTGGGAAAGGGAAAAATGTTATGAAAACACTCATCAGAACGTGATGAGAAATTAGATGTAGGCCACTTGAACTTCAGCCCTGAGGAAAAGGGTCAAGCCCACAGGGCAAAGCCCAGCTGGATGGGAAGAAGTGAACAGGGATTTTTGAAGGAGGAACTGCTTGATGTGTTAATTTGCTGACATCTCCTAGACTGGGTTTTTCTTCCACTTAGGGATGCAGGTCTGGACCCACATGCTTGCTTGAACTCAGTGGAGACAGTGGTGACTCTTCTGCCAACACCATGGAACAGCTCATGCTTATGTGTGATGCTTAGATTTTGGGCACAGGCCACCCAGCTTGGCAGTACTGTTGGGTCACTCTGCTAGATATAGCACAAGAGCTGTTTGCCCATAGGATGCAAACAGGTTGGCTTTTAATGCCATGGTCCAGCCCAGGGGAAAGGCACTGTTAAGTATGTTCTAAACAAGTAGTAGCATGATGTGATTCTCCTTTTAACTTTCTTTTTGAGATTGTGGAGTGGGTTTCTGACTGCTGTTTGACAGCAGATGCCAAATTCCCACTTTCCAAAGCAACTGAGTTTTGAACACCTTGTCTCAAAGGGACTTTGCCTCCCAGGAGAAACTTCAGTTTGAAAACTGTCTCCTAAAACACTTCAGGCACTTGCAAGAGGTTTTGCTTTTATATGGCAGTTTTTAAAGTGCCTTCAAAAGAGGATGTGAAGTAATTGAGGGGACCCCATGAAGAAATTAAGTTATCAGCAGTCCTTGTGTTTATCTTCTGTGGGGAAAATAAAAATCATCCTTTTTTTTCATTTTCAAGCATTTAGAATGGTTGCATGCACCAACAGAGACTGCAAAATGGTTTGATTACCTGACCCTGCATGTTATGGACATGTTACTGAGCAGAATGACTGGTGAACTGACCTCCTTAGTGCTTTCAATAGTGTTGCAAGTGTTTTCTGAGAGAAGCAGAGCATCACTGGAGATGAAAGAAGTATTTGTTGGTTTGGGTAGCTTGCACATGTGCACTTTGAAATCACAGCCTTTTGGGGGTGTGATAGGTTAACTCCTAACAGGATTCTGCTTTCTACCCCATGGCATCCTGAGGGAGTGTTGGGATGAATCATGAACACAACCCTGTAGACTCTTCAAAGATGACATCTCCTCCTCCATTCTCCAGGAGGTCACTCCATCCAGATCCATAGGGGGCTGATTAGCAGGCAAGTTTATTTTCCCTCTACTTCCAGCTCCAGCTTACTCTGGAGAGGTTGGTATCCTTGTGAAAACTACTTCTTGGGAGATTTGTAGCTCAGCTTGGTGGCTGTACACATTTCAGAGTTTACACAAATGCTGGGCATGGTCCCAGTGCTGGGTGGTGACCAGACACCTGCCCATGCAATGCTCCCATGTCACAGGTTGAAACTTTGCAGAGTGTGGTTAGACAGTGGAACAGGCTGCCCAGAGAGGCTGTGGAAGCCTCATCCCTGGAAGCTTTTAAGACAAGGCTTGATGGGGCTCTGGGCAACCTGATCTAGTGGATGGTGTCTCTGCCAGGCAGGGGGGTTGGAACTGGATGATCTTTAAGGTCCCTTCCAACTCTGACTATCCTATGATCTGCATTGACATTTTACACTGTCATGGACCATAATAGTCACTGGAGCAGCCAAATCATAGATTTGCATCCTAGAGAGAAGAGGTTTGAAATCTTCCCCTCCTCAGCCTCTGATCTCAGGCAAATAAAATGTGATTGGTTTGTCCCTTTTGGAGACGACTTTGATTAATTTTCCTGCAGGGAGATCTCTCCAGCTGGTTGCACAGAGACTCCAGGATCCTGGCTCCGTTTCCAGCACCTGCAGAAGGACCAGCTCCCAGGAGCTCCTCCTGCAGCACCAGGACCAGGCACCGGTGTCCCCAGGACAGCATCCCAGCTGTCGGTGGCTCGAAAGACTGCTGCAGAATAATGCTCTCTCCTGTGCTTCAGAGGGGAAAAATATTCTCCACTGCAAGAAAAAGCAAAGTGTGAGAAGCACACTCTCCCAAAGGATAAGGGCATCCTTGCTGCAGGTGGTGCAGGAGAGGGTAATGGGATTGAGATGTTGTAAATCCTCCTCATTACAGAGAGGTCTGCTGCAGCTCCAGGGCTGACTCCTGACTTCCAGCCTGGGCACTGCTCTTATGAACTGTGCCCAAGATGGGGCTTTGTTGGCAGTGTGGGGTGATAATATATGGCAAGGAAATGCTTCCCCCCCCCCCCCNTCTTACTTTGCCATAAGGCCACATGGTATTTCATCCTGTACCTCTCTGTGAGTTTTTGGAGGCACTCACTTCCCACAAGCTCCCCTGAAACGTGCATCCATATTTCATTTCCCCTGAAGGGAAGCCTCCCTCTCTTTCCTGAGAAGTAAAAGCTGCAAATGCCACAGCACCATCTGCCTGCAGCAGAAATCTGGCTTTTTCTGCAGCAATTAGGATGACACCACAACTCAGCCTGCACCTAGACAGACTCTTCCATCTCTGCATTTCCCAACCATATCTCCATTCCTGGAAATTCAAGGCACAGGGAAAAACCTTAGACCTGTTTATGGCTTGTACAAATGGCAGCTCAGAAAGCATCTCCTCTAATCTGCTTCTCATATGCTCCATGCCTGCATTTTAATAAGCTAATGTTTAGGATAGTTAAGTAGCTGTCTTGATTTGTTTAAACTTGATAGCCACAGATATTTCACTATGCTGACATGGGATTTATGTCTCAATAATACAATAATGTTTAGTAAGCATCATGGTTTGGGGAGTTTTATGGCTCATCAGCAGTCTGAGAGGGTTTTATAGGGCCTGTCAGAGGCTTAGTTACAGGAGGTGCTGCTTGAGAGACACTGAGAGTGCTGTGTCTTACAGCTTGAGGGAGAGTCCTCAGAGAGGTAAGTCCTGGAACCTTGCAGCCTGCTGACATCTTGGCCCACTAATGTTCTTCATTAATAAAATTAAACACAAGGGCCAAGGGAGCTGCCTGATGATAGAAAGCATATTGTAACACATTTACCCTTCTTCCACCTCTATGATGGGCAAGGAAGGGCAGAGGGGAACCCACTGCAATCCAGTCCAGAGGAGAGAGGCCATCCCCATCACCTACTTCATGTGCTCTCTGGGAAGATGCCAGTGATGACTGTGCTGCTGTCCCACAAAGGATCCCAGTCATCTATCAGTGAGAGCCTGGAGGCAGCAGCAGGATGCTTGGAGCAGGGATGAAACCCAGGAGGCAGCAGTGGGGCTGCAAGACACCCATTTCCAAGAGATGGAGAAGAACCACGTCTCCCAGTCACACTCCAAATCAAACCTTTCACAACACTACCATTTAAGTGCAAATTGCATGAGTTACAGACAAGCCACATGACAAACAATCAGGGCTGCAGGTGGCTTTTCAGCACAGTCCTGGCATGACAGAACCCTTGTGCCTGGGATTTCCCAGGGGCTGCTGGCTAAGAAACAAATCCTCATCTCCATCAATTTCAGGAGATCTTGCTGCTGGAACAGCTTATACAGTGTTTTTTTTGACTGCAAGGGGTTTGATCTGTATCTTTGCAATTTCCCTGCCAGAAAACAAGCCAAATAAATCCTTGCAAGTATAAAGAGAGAGAGGAAAAAAAGGTATTTTTCTTTGTTTAGGAGAACTGGCAAAAGCTGTGTAAACTTCTTAAAGTGTGATGGACCTGTGAGAGGCTCAGCAGCACCCCAGGACATGAAGTCTGGAGCACTTCTTTTCCCTGAGTCCCAACAGCCAATGTACTTCCCAAGAAAAATTTCTTTGGTTTGAAATTGCTCCCTTTGGACCCCTCCCAACCTCCCTCCTGGGGTCTCAAGCCTAGACATGCACCATCAACAAGATGCATATGATGAAAATAACTGTGCTAAAGTTTGATTTTGCAAGCAACAGGTGTTGGAGGGAGAAACAAGTCTCCAGAGCTGAGCTGAAGAACCATAATGATGGAAGCTGCATTATCTTTGCTTTCCAGATCTCATGGTGACAGAATAAACCAGGTCATGTTTCATGAGAATGAAAGTAGCTTTAGGTGTAGTTTCACTCTTGCTAATTATTAGGACAAGTCTAGTCTTTACTTCAGCAAACAGCAGCACTGAATTTCCTGTAATGGTAGCACCATGACTTCTTCAGCCTCATCAAGGGGAGACCAGGACAAGCTTTGGCTGCTCCATTCAGCAGCACTTTGGTTTAAAGGCATCATTTACTAACTGCAGAATTGTCCAGATATCCTTCAACTAGACCCTTCACTGAGCTGCCAGAGGTCAATTGGGAGGAAAAAAACCTGTTGTATGGTTGGCTACATCCATGCAACTTCAGGACACATCAGAATGATGGATACATTCAATCCTGAGGTGCTGAGAGGTGCAGTAATGCAACTTACACCTCCTAAAAATGGCCAAAAAAATGAAAAGGTTAAAACTCTCTTTCCTCACTGGCCAGGTTTTGATCAACTGCTGAGCAGGCTCTGTCACCAGAAGGAGTCAGTGCTTCTCAGGGCAGCAAGTGGGCACACCTTTCTTTGAAAAGCAAAGGGACCTAGATAGGCTGGATCGATGGGCAGAGGCCAATGGGATGAGTTTCAATAAGGCTAAATGTAAAGTCCTGCATTTTGGCCATAACAACCCCCAGCAGCAATACAGGCTCGGGGAGGAGTGGCTGGAGAGCTCCCCAGCAGAGAAGGACCTGGGGGTGCTGACTGACAGCTGGCTGAACATGAGCCAGCAGTGTGCCCAGGTGGCTAAGAAGGCCAATGGCATCCTGGCTTGCATCAGGAATAGTGTGACCAGTAGGAGCAGGAAGGTGATCTTGCCACTGTACACGGCACTGGTGAGGCCACACCTCGAGTACTGTGTGCAGTTTTGGGCACTGCAGTATAGAAAGGACATTGAGGTACTGGAGAGGGTGCAGAGAAGGGCAACTAAGCTAATCAGGGGTCTGGAGAACAGGCCTTATGAGGAGAGGCTTAGGGAGCTGGGGTTGTTTAGCCTGGAGAAGAGGAGGATGAGGGGAGACCTTATTGCTCTGTTCAGCTACCTGAAAGGCTGTTCTAAGGAGGCAGGTGTTGGCCTCTTCTCCCTTGTGACCAGTGACAGGACTAGAGGGAATGGGCTTAAGCTGAGCCACGGTAGGTTTAGATTGGATATTAGGAAGAATTTCTTTACTGAAAGAGTGGTTAGGTATTGGAATAGGCTGCCCAGGGAGGTGGTGGAGTCCCCATCCCTGGAGGTTTTTAAGCAGAGGATAGATGTGGTTCTTCAGGGGATGATTTAGGGCTAAGAGTAGTGTAGGGCTATCGGTTGGACTAGATGATCTTGAGGCTCCTTTCTAACTGTAATGATTCTGTGAAACCCAGCTCCTCAGAGCTCATCATTCATGTGGGAATTGCTATTAATCACCAAGTGTGTGTGTGTGTGTGTGTCCCTGTTACATACTCATAACAAGACATGGATGACCATGCTTTCATCCTGGCCAGCACACTGGAATCTTCAAGCTTTGGGTTTTAATGACCCATACCTTCAAGGTATCCCTGGAAAAACAAGCACAGGCAGAGTCACCCAGTGTCAAATAATTCATGAGTGTTGGAATTCATTGAAATAGTGATGTTTGAGTAGATAAGAGTTTGGGAGGGAGTTTTCACATTTTCACTGTTCTTTTGAGAGGTTTTACATTTGTTTATTCAGTGTATTTTTTGTCCAGGAAACCCATTTTTTTTTTCTTTTCTAAACAATTCCCTACAACTGTTGTCTGTTTTTTTTCCCACCCCCATTCTAGTGCACTGTGGACAGAAAGTAGCTTTTCAGCCACAGTAACACAAACTCACCCTTCCTCCCTCCCAGATGAACATTTGGGACAACAGCCCCCAATTGCACCAGCCAAGTACAAGGACAGCAGTACTCATCCCAGCCCTCTCCAATGAACTCCTGCAGCCCTTGCATGGTCCCAGCTTTAACATACAGCAGACCTTCCCTCCAGGCTTTGTTCACACTCACCTCATCTCTCCTCAGGACCAAACTCTTCTCCATCCCTTCCTTCTGCCCCAGTGGACCTGTGCTACCTGTCAGAATTTGATGAAGGGCATGTAGGGTGGCCAGATTGGAGAGCAGAGCCTGGTCTCTCAAAGAACAACCACAGGTAGATGTGCTTAAATGCTGTGAGGTCCAAGTTGGGGGCAACACCTCTGTTGCAGGTCCACATGCACACTGTCCCCATGCAGTAACATGAGGAACATGGCATGCCTGTGCTCTGCTGTAAACACACTGCTGAGGGATGCCCACACCAGCTGGTGTCCTTGATCAATGTCCTTCTAGAGCTCCTCCAAACAGGTTGAGAGCCTGTGAGACCAAACTAAGACAATAAAATCTCACCACTGCTGTCCTGACTCTTGCACCCTCAGCTGTAACTTTCTGTCTCTTAGGTGTGTGCAGTAATGCAGCACAAACAAATATTAGATGCATATGTGCAGCACTTGCAACACACATTCTCCAAACATATTTTTGGGCACCAGCACCTTCCCACTACAGTCCAGCATGTGCTCTTCTCTGTTGGTTTGAATAAAGTCAATGCATTCAAGAAAATAAGGGTTTAGGAGAGATTGCACACATGCAGCAGCACCACCTCCTCAAAGGGGAAGCTGTGTGATGGGACCTACATTTGTGTAATGAGCTTCCTAGGGTTGTGTACAAGAGGTATATACCTGGATGTGCTTATACCCTCCCTGTGCCACCTCACTCCTCTGTGCTGGCACATCAGGGGCTGAAGATTGACCATAGCTTGAAGGTATTGCCAGGGCTCCCATCCAGCAGAAGGAAAGTGAATGTCCTGGCACAGTTAAAGGTCTATGATGTGGTCTTTTAATTAGGAAAATAATAACTTTGCTGACTTTTCCATTCTAATCCTGTTCCATTCTCAGTAATGGCTCTTATTGTAATAAACAGCATTGTAGCCCAGACTCAAAGGCTAATGACTGTTGATGGGAAATATTTTGTTTCATAACAGTGGCTGCAGCCAGCAGAGCACATGAGAACATTTTTTCATGAGCATGGTAGATGTTATTTTTAACTGTTCTCCTCCATATTTATGGTGCTTGGAGAAAAGATGTGCCAGTTTCAACATGTTGCAGCAACATGCACCATTTAGTTCCACCCATGCCTTGGAGAGAGGGTGTGCAGAAGTCCCAGCCTGGTGTCTGGACAGTGGGATGGCTATGCTGATTGGAGGTTGATTTTCTCACTCTCCATCCATCTACACCTTTATGGCACCCAACACTAAGACTATCACCATCAGGATGTGATATGGGACTGTGTGCATCACCACTTCAGCCCCAAAATGCACCTTCTGGTGCTGGCTCTGGGCCAGCAATGGGGTGAGAGCAGGGTCTGGTTATGCCAAGTGCTGCAGGCATCCAGAGAGGGACATGAGAGCCTGGGCAGAGCAAGAGGTGAATGATGAGTCTGGTCAGATGGGTGCAAATTGCCCAAATGTCATCCAATGCATTCCCCCCTTTCTTGGCAATGTTCTCTCCCTGCTGGGAGGCTTTTACCCCTTGAGCATGGAGCAGACTCTTGCATCCTTTAGGATTATAAAGCTCTGTTCAACATCATGCCTTCCATTCTGTAGTACAGCACAGACCCACCAAAAACCTGCTGAGGCTGGAAAGGCTCCAATGTGAAGCTCCAGGTAAGTCTGAAAGCTCCCAACTGGGCCACCAGAGGTGTTGTAAACCTAACAGCATTAACACAGACAGAAGCAGCATTTAAGTGCATGGTCAGCTGAAATCATGTTCCTCCCTGTCCAACCAAAACACATTCTTAACAGTCATGGAGCTAAGTGGAGTCACCCAGAGTTATGGCTTCTTTTCAGCAGATATTTCATCTTCATGCTGTCACTTTCACTCAAGCCAGGATTAAAACAATAAACCCCAGAGAAGCCACCCTGCTCCCCATTACCAGCTGCTTCTGCACATGATGCAATGGGAGCCATTCATCACCAAAAAGAGGGAGGGAAATTAAAGGCAGATTATGATTATGATTATTGTTATTATTATTATTAAAAGCTGACATGTTTGGCCAGGCAGCTCTCCTTGGTAAAGCAAGGGTGGCAATGGCTGCCCCCCCTGCAGATATTGATAGAGGAGGGAGGAGTTGCCTTGTGGTGTAAGGGATGCATTCACAGATTCCCATACTCAGTGCCTCTATGACCTTCATCTGTGGTCTCATGCAACAGACAAGTTGTTGTATTTGAAGGATTCCTCCTGGTTACCTCTGAAAACCTCCCTGGACATTTACATTCCATTAGTGAAACCCCACCTGAAAAGCATCCCCCAAAAGGCAAAAAAATCAAGTATTATGCATTGCCAAAACAATCAGTATGTGCATCAGTGTCACTCCTGGCTCTAGTCCCTGTGATCTTGGGCAGCCCTTTCTCCTGCATTTCTGCTCTTCCTGCCTTGTGTCTCAAGGTGGAAGGCACCATGGGGTCCTCATGACCTTACAAGAGCTGGCTGATGGGAAAGGAGCAGGCAGTCAGGTTGTCCTCTGGACCTGCAATGTGGTTTTGTTTGTGCATGCAACTACTGAAGAGATGAGAGGCAAGATCCAGCCTCCTTGGCTAACTGCAGGGCTCCCTGGACAGTTGGAGGAGATGCCTAGAACTAGTCCATGATAGAGAAAACAGCCTGTGTCCTGCCAAGCTAAGGATTGAACATTTCACTTGGGCCATAAAGACAGACATTGCAGAAATGCAACCATTTTATTTTGTCTTCCAAAGGCTCAACATGTTCCACTTCAGTAAGGCTGGAAAATCTATCCTGTCAGTGCTTCTATCATGACTCTATGTATTTACACTTTCCTTGCAGTATTTTTAGAGATTTCCACTCCTTGGTCTGATTTGGGATGAAGTCAAATATGTGAAGTCTTGGAAGCTGTCACAGGAAAGGAAACTCCATTTTTCAACCAGCTTTAGATACAGCCTTCAGCCATAGTGATAAATCTTCTGCCAGCCTGGAGAGCTGCACTAACCTCCAAAGATAAGGGCATAACATGGTCCAGAAGGTCTTTGTCCCCTAGATGGCCCAGGGAGGTGCTGCTCTCCCACTCCTTTGAGGATGGGCTGAAGTTTCCCACAAGAGGTTGTTTCTCTGATGGGAGGCAACAGTAACAAAGGACATATGGCAGAGCTCCCTGGCTCCTTGTCCCATCCAGTCCTCATAAGCCAGGGGAACAGAGAGCTCAGCTATCTCCTTGTGCTTTATCAGTTCTCCTCCAAGATATCCCCATTCCCAAGGGTCCCATTTCTACAGGACTTACATCTTGCTGCTGAGGCAAGCAGGGAAATGATGGGGCTGTCTTGGAAGAAACTCACTTCCCAGCTCTACAGAAAGACCTGCCTCAGCTCAGCTACATCAACCCAGATGTCTGCTGAAGACTCCCCAGCACAGCTCCTCCAGAGAACTTTTAGGATCATAGAATCATTGCAGTTGGAAGAGACCTTTAAGATCATCGACCCCACTTGTTAACACTGCCTGGTCACCACTAAACCATGTCCCTCAGCACCACATCTCCATGCCTTTTACATACCTCCAAGGATGGTGACTCCAGCACTGCCCTGGGCAGTCCATTCCAGGGCTTGGCAACCCTTTCAGTGAAAAAGATTTTCCCAATATCCATGCCTCAACTGGTGCAACTAGAGGCCATTTCCTCTTGTTCTCTCTCTTGTTCCTTGGGAGAAGAGACCAATCTCTACAACCTCCTTTCAGGGAGTTGTAGAGAGTGAGAAAGTCTCCCCTTTAGTCTGCAGACTGAACAACCCCAATTTCTTCAGCTGCTCCTCATAAGACTTGTGCTCTAGATGAGTGTCATTGCCCTTCTTTGGACATGCTCCAGCACCTTGATGTCCTTACAGTGAAGGGGGAATAAGTTCTACCAGCACCACTACAACAGCAAGACAATTTTGTGGGGTGCAGTCAACCAGGCAAAGCACCTGTTGTGGAAGTCAACTCCTTCTTCTGTGGGATGGACCTGGTTCATCCCTCAGGCAGTTCTTCCCAGGCAGGATGGCTCTCACCTGAACTCATTCCTCTGTGGAGAAGGAGGACACCCTTAGTTGTCTTTGTGCCCCTCATAGCAGGGGATGAAGCACACTCTGGAGCTGCATGAATCTTGCCTTCCCTTCTCATTTGACCATAATCCACATGTGTTACCAGGCCAGTCCCAAATCTGCATATGTGCAGGAGGGAAAGCCACTGTCCTAGCTCAGCAGTGTTAAAAGAACCCACCTCAGAAGCATTGTGTGACCTTTCCTGCTCATGGACAGGCTTTTCTGGGAGCATCCACCATGCCAGCCTCACAGTGGAGATGGGAAGAGATATCACTGGGAAACCAACACATCCCACACTCATCTTGAGGAAACCCCACCACTCCTCTGATCATTGAGGCTGGCCAAGGAGGAGCATTCATCTCTATGCACACAGCTGCTTTTTGGACAAGTAGGACTGGTCTTGCTGCCTAGCCCCAGGGCAGCCTGACCACCAAAATGGGGTGCTTTGTGATGTTCCAAGATGTATTTATAGCAGGGCTAATTTTAGCACCTCCCATTTGCAAGGAGGGCTCCACCCAGCCCTGTGCTGAAACCACCTCTGGGCTGAAAACAGCAGCTGTAAGACAACATCTGGCATCACTTGGACAGGCAGAGGCAGGAAGGGGAGGAAAACAGTGTCTCTCCAAGGTTGCTGAGGGACTCCAGCTAGACAGAAAGCAGAATTTGGCCAAGACACTGGAAAGAGTAACTCTAATCTTAAAAAAAGTTCTTAAAAATAAAGGGATGAGACATTATAAGATGCTGGATGTCATTTGTCATCCTTCAGCCTGCTGTTAACTCCCACCACAGCTCTCCCTGCCATGACATGGAGATGTCAATCCCCCCAAAGTAATTTGAGCTTCATCTCCACAGCTGGAGACATTGGGGTCTCATCCCAGCATTGCCATCAGGACCCCAGCACACGGGCTGGAAGGCTGCAAAGGAGCACAGGGCAAGGTCCAGCCACCTTCTAACCCCATTTGGAAAGTGGACAAACCCCTCCAGCTGTGTGCAGGGAGGTTGTCACTTGCTGCTTCTGCCATAAATTTTGATGGTGCTGCTGGGAAATCCAGGTCAAATCCAGGAGCTGGAGCTCCATGGGGTGTTAACTCCTAGTGCATTGGTGCCTGGCAACCATAAGGTGAGGAGCCACAGTACAGTGGTGCCAGGTGAGGAGATGGACACCTGCCCAAAGGGAGCCCAGACAAGCCAACTGCAGGTCTGGATAGACATCTGAGGCTTGTTTCAACTAAATCCAAACCATTCCAGCCCCAAAGTCAACTTGGAAGCAAAGTTATTTGCAAGTCTACTTCCTTTGGCAACCAAGAAATATTAAGTAAGACATTGATATTGTTATTATTTCAGCTTCAGAGGGGTCAGTAATCAGCTTTGCAAGGAATGCAAGCTTGGCTGCCTGCTGAGGTCTTTGCAGAGATACCCATCTCCCCTTATCAGGATCTCTTTGTGGGCTGGTCTGCTAATATTTAACTGCCCCTTGCACTCAGCCTGGTTAACAACACCAGCACATGCTGCCCATGGAAGATCAAAAGCTAGATCAGCAGGGAAACAGGAGGCCAACCCAGACATGCTCCAGATTCCTACCATTTGACTCAAATCTGAGCAAGTCACTCAGAGACCAAGAAGGGAAGTCACAGAAACCCACCAGCCCCAGCATCTTCCCACTCCCAGCAGAGACTTGAAGCACAACTGAACAGCTCAAGCCCAACTTGGTGTCTTTCCCTGGCAAAAGCACTTGCCAACATTTACTTTAATAGACTGTCCTAATTAGACCTTGTTAACCTCTGAGTTACTTCTGACCATCCTGACAGAGGGATGCTATGGTTCAGACAGGGGTCAGGACACACTGTCCATCTCCACCTGGCTCACCAGCTAGTCTGCCCAGTGGAGGGGTTCCCATATCTACTGGGGTCTCTTTGATGTCCTCTTTTGGTGTGCAGTGTCTCCAGGATAAACCCAAAGGGCAGGCAGCCATGAGTCCTGCTCTGCTGACTCCAACCCCTCTGCTCCAAGGCTCTGGTGTGTTCCCAGCCACTGGGGGACACTGTGACAATGTATGTGGCAACTTGTAGGAAGGACTGGGAGTCTTTTCTCCCTTTTATTGAAAATTATAATTTCTATTCTAGTGCAAACACTGTACATTTTACATCACAAAGCAAGAGATAATTTACAGGCTACACTTCCATCTAGGAATCTCTCCCTCCCATCACACTTCAAGCCCCACCAGCCTCAGCCAACATCCATCCATGTCACACTCAAAAATCCCACTTTGAGGAAACCAACCACCTAATTCTGCCTTGAGAAAGTGTGAGCCTGAGGAGGCTGTTAGTCCAGAGCAGGTGAGAGGAATGTGTCTCAAGACTATTTTTCCCCCTGAATGGGTACCTAGACTTGGTGATAAGCAGGGTAACTGTGGCAATTTCCTTCAGCTGTGACAGAAACCTTGGAGAACTCCATGCTTTCAGGATAAGGCCCTTCATTTGCCCATCTATTTACATGGGTCAATAAAACACAGATTATACATACATGATCATAAAACTTGGCTTTGGCTTGGCAGGCAGCTAGGTGCTCACTGCCTGTTGGCTGAAGTCATCAGCAATTAAGAAACAAACAACAAAACCTGTCTGTTCATCCTGTTACACATCACAGTGTGGAGGTAGGGCTGGATAACAGGGTACCAGTAGCTTCAGGCTCTCTCAGCTTCAGTCTCTGTGATAACTTCAGAAATGGCTGCCCACATGGGAACACCAAAAAAAAGCTGCTCAGGGTGATTTTTCTACTGCAGAAAAGGTGAGTAAAGACTAGGGGAAAGCTACAGGCCACCAAGATGCTGTAGGAAACAGGTGACACCCTCAAAGTAGATCTCAGGCAGGCTCAGGCCACCATAGGGGAGTTTGTTCAGGCCAGTGTTGCTGCTGGGATGTTGGTGGATCATAGAGGAGGGCAGGAAGGCAAGGAGAGGAGAGAGCACCAGGCTAAGGCACACAATGACCAGTTCAACCTCTGAGTAAGGTTACATTGCACTGGGTCCTTTTTCTTTCTGATTGTGCAGGACATGTTCTTCAATAGTTTCTCTGTTTGTGAGGCACAGGAACCAAGAGTGAGTTTCTAAGTGAAGGCTGAGATTTCCAATGTGATCACTTGGCTCTAGGAGCTGGAACCACACTACTTGTGGCAAAAATATTTTGCTTTAGACATGTTAGCTTCTCCAGACTACAGAAGGGAAAGCCAAAAAAAGGGATCAAACAGAACATCATGGATTTCTTAAAATGCATTGCTTGTCCACCCTCACTTCCCCTGCTCTTGTTCTGTCTGTAAGCATAATCTGCAACTTTTAGCTTTTTGTCCTGATCAGAACTAGCTTTTTTTTTTTGCCCTACCCCTCTCCTGAAAAATATCCATACAGGGAGAAAAAAATTCCAGCAGCAACACAAACAATCATGAGCACAACTTAGACCAGTTTGGATTTGTATGTTGGGGTTCTTTTTTTATCACAGTATTGGCTCAAATCCTTTGGTTGGATTTCCATTCATCTTCTGCCAGTTTTAATTTTCACCTTCACTTTCAAGAGATTTATTTCTTGTTTCCTGCAACGTGCTGGTTTAGACTACCAAAGCCCATTGTCAGACATCTACATACACCCAGCATGTCTACAGTGAACACCAAGAGGCAGACTTAACTCAGCCTACCAGAAGTATCCCTCATGACTGAGCTTCATTCTCCTTCCTTTATGGTCCAGCCTGGACCATGGAGTACCTCTGCTACCTCCAGTGGGACTATTCCATGTCAAAGTCCCACCCAGTTTGGGCAAGTCTCCTGCACAATTACTATTTGCCATAAATAAGCCTCCTCCTCTCTCCAAATTTGGAAGAAGAAGGCATCACCAGTCACATGAAAGATCCTAATTTCCTCAGGATGACAGCATGGAAGAAACCTTTTTTGGGTTGCATCTCCTCTATTCTTCACAGAAAAAAGGAAATTAGGTCTTAATTAGCATTCCAGATCCAAGAGTGAGGACAGCAGGTAGGGGAGAGCAAAGGAGAGTGGTTAAGGCTACAGGACAAGTCTCACTGGGTAGTGTTGTGGGAACTGGGAGGAGATATGGTCTTCATGTGGGATGCTCCCTGCTGAGACATTACCTGTCCTCAGAGAGCTGGCAGAGACTTTCCATCAGAATGTCCTTGTGTGTTCCCAAGAGCCACAGGAACCCATCTGACTGTAGAGGAGTCTTATTCTGTGAAGCTGCAGATGCCCACAGGAAAAATCTGCAGGAGTGTGGCTTTCTCTAGTGCCAGTATTTTGGCTTTTCTGATGGGAAGATGTGAACTGGACATTTCAAGTGCTGCCTGAGGCTACTGGGAAGAGTTCTAACAAGGATGAGAGAGGCTGCACCTGGAATTTCAATGCATGGCTCCAGGAACCTGGATGCAGCACAAACATCCCAGACATTTTCAATGGATTTTATTTTGTTTAATAAAAAACACCAACCAAGCTTGCATGTATATCTTATATATATAAATATATACAGTATATATAAAACAAATGCATCTGGACAAAGCCTTTCGCTGTGGCACAAACTGTAAGGCATAGAAAGGAGTGTCCTAACAGTCCTATTCTTGGCACTACAGAGTGGTCCCCCCCACTACACCTCCTCCTCATGTCCCCATGTTGGCTTTTCTCTCTTCTTTGGCTTTTCAAGGCAACAGTGCCAGGAAAACTCAGGAAAGCAATGAAGTGCTGCAAAGTCCAAGTAGGTCTTGCCTTCCTCATGTCTCAGAGCAATCTAGGCAGCCTAAGCAGGATGACACCATCTCATTGTACTAACAGGTTTTTCACAGGCTAATGGTAAAGGCACTTTCTCTGTGGCACAAGAGACTGGAGGGATGGAGGGCCAGGTGGATACAACAAAAAGCAGTGACCAAACAAATTCTTCTTCTAGGGTGAGCTGAAGGGTAGGGGGGGGAGGAGCAAGCTTTGCATCTCAGCATGATGGTGGGTGGGACACGTCCACGGGCTGAGATCAGCAGAGGTTTCTTTTTGCAGTCCCATACAAAAAAAGGAAACCAACAAGGGTGAGACTGTCCTTTACTGAAGAAGCTCATAGTATATTGAGCAGAAGCAATAAACCTGACAACAACAAGAAAAAAAAAAAATGGTGGCATTATCCCAAAAGGAAAGAGGAACCTTGTCACGCATGAGCGGTTCAGTTTGCTCCCAGTTTGGTCCCACATTCAGTTCTGGGTTGGGGTTGGCTTTTTTCTTCTTTCTTTTTTTTTTAATTCTTTTTGGTTTTTTTGGTTTTTTTTTTTTCCTTTCAGCACAAACAAGTTGCAAAGCAGGACGGGTGCTGTTGTATTTTCTCCTTCTGCAAGGCAGCTGCCTCCCGTCGTTAATTGACTGTGGGCACTTGATTCCTCTGTAAACTATATTCCTTTGCCTTCAGTCTCAGGTTGGCAATACTGTTGGCCATATTCATGCCCTGTGCTGGGCTGGCATTGGTACACGTGGCAGAGTAGGTGGCCATGGCACTGTGGGATGGAAAGAGAGAACATGGCATCAGACGTGGTCCTCACACCACACAGAGAGCAGACATGCCCCGCGGTGAGGTTAAACCCTGGGCTTTCCAGAGGTGAGTGATATACTCCCTATGCCAGCAGGGAATGATCACTGCTCTTCATTTCACACCCCTGTAAATCTCTCTGCTGTAGTTCACTTACCCAGGGGATAGCTGCTGGTTGAAGTCAATAGGAAAATTTCCATTTCCTATTGTCTAACCCCCAAGGTTTACAACGAGGTCAGGATGCCCAGACTGCCAGTTAGACCATTGTCCTTAAAAGTATTCCCACTGGACACAATGTCTTTTTGATGAGAGCAAATGCTGGTTTTATTGCTTGTGAAACCACGTCACTTCTGAAACACATGTTACACTAAAGAAACACTCTGGGGAAAAAACCCACTTCAACTAGTGTGATGCTTTTCAGTTTCAGCCTTTTGGAATGAAAATTTCCACATCTTTTTCCCACAAAACTTCAGCTTATCAGAAAGAGCATGCCTTAAAAGCTAAGAACAAAAACCCAACAACCAAAAATATTTTATTCTCCCTTCAAATAATGACTTTATTCATGAAAAACATTACTTTTGGCAGTGGAGGATGAACAAAGATCTCAGAGTCCTTTCTTATCCTATCAAAATCTTGCAAATCTGCTTTCCAGACCACTAGAAACTTAACCTTATGTGTCCCAGGTTTCTGCAAAAAGTGACACCCCCCTCTCCCAAAACTCATCAAACCATTTGACCTGTTGCATTTCCTACATAGGGGTTCACAGATAAACAGTTGAAAAACACCAAGTGAACTAGAGATACCCATTTAACACAGAACCACCAGGAGGAAACCAAAAATGCTCTCCTGGAGGCAAGCTCAGATCTGCTGTTGACCATTTCCATCTACCTGCTGTCTGAGGCTCTGGAAAATACTATTCTCCATCCACAGCCCAAGAAAGAAGGTAGCTTGGTTTATTCTGGTTTTTGGGGTTTTTTTAACCCCTTTTTCTCTTTTTTTAAAGAAATTCTTCCAGTGTTGATCTGTGTCTGGAAGAGCCTTGGCAACAGCAGACCTCCATTGAGGCAAGCACAAAACACCCAGGCTGTGGGCACACATGCTTGCTCCAAACCGCTGGTGGCACCTCTGACTTCACATGGCAGAGCTGACCTGCCAGCAGTTTAAATGCATCCCACTGCTGCCTGAATCCTCAGTCTCCAGGAGATCCAGAACAGGTAACACTAGTAGGCCTCATCCCAGGCCAAATGACTCCTATTTCTCACTTTAAAATCAGAGAAAATAACTTCTTCAGGGAGGAACTGTCATCTTTGTACCGGGGTTGGTGGAACACAACAGCTTACACACATGGAAAGGACAGGTAAGATGCTTACAAAGATGCTTACACTCATCCAGGGAAGAGCACTGAAAACTCTCCTCAGGAGAGCAAACATTCAGGACACTGAGGGTCTAACACTTTGAGAGTATCTCTTTCCTCTGCTGGAAGGACATGAAGGATGGACATTAAAATAGACACATCAAAATACAGGCTGGACTCTGCCCAACTCGGTGTGTATTGGCTGCACTTCACCAGGGTCCAGGACACCATGGATGGGCATGCCTGCAGCTTTCCCCAGCCAGCTCTGTACCCCCCAGTTTCCTCTCCACAACTGGATTGGTGATTTTATCCTCTTCTCCCCCATAACTCAGCAGCAATGGGAGTGCTGCCTGCAGAGGTATTGCAATTTCACAAGGTGTATAGCTGGTGGCTACTTAAGCACCCCTTCTCACTCACTTCCACAGGGTGCATCTCTACCATGTTTTTGTGCTGGGAAAAATGAGAAGAGCCTCAAGGATACTCTAGATTAGGTAAGCCAGGAATTTTCAGTCTGGAGTGTAAATTGTGCCCATTCAAAACCAAACTACTGCCCAAGCCTGGTCTAAAACTCAGCACCCCAGAGGTATGGGGAAAATTGCTGTTGCCTAGTGAAACCTCTGCTAAACCAAAAATCTTCAGAAATGCTGTCTTTCAGCAAGTTACTCCACAGATTGCAGTGCCCAGGAAGGCTACCTTCAAACATTGGTACAGCTTGAGGGTTGCTCCAGAGACTCTCCAAGGTCTAGTAAGAGTTGAACACACCCTGCTGCCCCCTTCTCCTCCACCTCATTCAGACACAGAAAGTCTCCTTCCTCCTCTCAGCTGCTTGCTTTCACGAAACACAGGGAAACATCATGTTTCTGAGGCCTAAACTCCTTCTCTCAAATGTGGTTTTCAATGGCCCATGAAGTTAAAGGTTGTTGGAGTGGGAAGTGCAGGCTGACAGCATGACTGCTAGTCTTGTTTTCTTAGGAACCTTTGCCGAAAAATGTCTAAGCAAAACATTTCAACTTCAAAAAAATAATAGTATCAACTTGGCTATCTGTGTGACACAGATCTGCAAATAGCTTTGGTTGACCTGTGGCTGAATGTATTTGGAGAGTAAACACATTGATAGAAAACTTTCCCCAGATCTAAGAGTAAAAACAGCAGCAGCCACGCAACTCTCAGCCCTGCTCCCAGCCCTCTCCACTTCTAGCTGTTACTCTAGGGGCTGCTATGGCAGCACCAGGAGATGGGGAGAGGGCAGAGGGCCATGCAAACACTCTGCATGGCTGTTGATTCACCAAATGTCCAATCCTTCCTTTGTCTACTCAGCTGAAAGCTTTAATGTGGCCGTGACAACCTGGCCCAGGTACCCATTAAAATGAATGTGATTGCTAGGAGATAACTAGGAGGATTACAAAGCCTGGAGAGCATAAAGTGTCTGAAGGTCCTGACCACCCTACATTGTGGAAACTAGCTGGTCTGCTCCTCTGCCCCTGTCTTCTACCACTCTACAGGGCAGTGGGAGGGTCACAGGCTGTCCTGGTTTGGCATGTCAGCCAGTGGGGGATGGCTGTAAGCTGCAAATGTCTTTGCTGAAACATCTTGGCTTAAGACAGAGGGAAGATACCAAGACAGCAGGGATACATCTTCTCCCTGTGGAGAGGCACAGCCAAGTCTGGACTTCAGAGGAAGGAAAAACACCCCTGAGGTTTTCCCTTCTCCCTTGCTCTCCCTGTTGGTACATCCCAGGTGCCTTGGACTTCTTTTTGCCCAGAATGACCCCAGACAGCCCTTCCCAGTGTGCCCCTGGAAATTACTTTTACAGGGTCTTCTCCTAAAAGCCATTATGAAGCCCCTTGTGTAAACAGCATCTTGGGAGGGACAATCTATTTGTAGAAGAGTGAGATGTAGACATAAGCCATGAGTGTTCAGTAGGGATATGGTACTGTGACCAGAGCAGTCTCAGCAAGGTGGGGAAGGACCTGTGCTTCTCTCTCCTGTACTCACTACCCTGACTCTTCCCTAGATTGCTACACCAAGGAGCACATCACAGAGAGAAAAACTTAACCTCAAAAGGGGGATTTTGCCAGACAGCAGTCCTCAGATAAAATCCAGAGGATAAGGGCCATCACTAAGACCTAACTAGTGGTCATCAAAAGCATCTTTTTCAGTATCTGGAGGGGGTGAATCTATGACTTGTTCTTCTGGAGCTACAGGATGGAAGAGGAGCACCCCATGGCACTGAAGCAACAAACTATCAGGAAAGCCATGTGTTTGCAGACCTAACTGTGCAAACAATGTTTGGGGTGCAAGAAGGAGCTTATGATGACCAGGGAAGAGAGGTCCTGGGCATGTTGTGGCTCCTGAAACACCGTGCAAAGCCGGCTGTGACCAAGCCAGATGAACAGGAAGAAATCCAGCCAAAAGCTCCAAGGTCCTGACCATCAATGAAGCCACTGTGCTAAAAAATACCCACCTACTTCATTTTTAACTGCTTACAAGCCAGCTGGCTCCCTATAAACCAACACATCCTGTGGATTTTGCCTCCACACCCAGTTCCTGCTGGGCTTGCGGGTGGCATGAAGGAGGACAGGGAAGCCTGTAACATGCATGGACATCACAGATCCTTGGAGCAGGCTGGGGTTGCTATGTATGCACTTCTTTCCTGCCACCCCTTAAACAGAGCTGGCCACAGGAGGTAGTCACTGAACACCTGTCTGGCAACCAGAGCCATCTGGTGCTTAAGGTGGACAAACCACAGGACAGCACAATGGCACAGCCCATTCAGACACACACTTGTGCTCTACCAACCAGCAAGAAATTGCTCACTAGTTCAGTGCTGACCATGGATGGAAGGACAGGGAGCAACACGCATGGATTGAGCTCCCAGCCTTTCCTTGCATCCCAATCAGTGACTGCCATGGGACAGAACTCCCTCTTCTGGCCACTGTGTGGTGATTAAGCCTCACCAAGAGCTCTCCCGTCACCTCCCCTGGATCTATGTCCCATGGAAAGGTTTCTTCCACACTTCAAACTGGATGTACTAGGGAAGCAAGCGCAATCTCTTCTGTTTCCATGTATTTCTACCTGATCCTCTTTCAAAACTTCCTGAATTTCAGAGAGAGAACACCAAAAACCCAAGAAGCTGCAATCTCCCATGCAGCTGGCTGCCAGAAAGCCACAATGACTCTGATCCAAGCCCACCTTGCAAGCCTGGAGTGGGATGGGAACAGATAAAGAAAACCAGTGGGGTAGTCCAACTGAGGAAGTAAGTGTAAAGTAAGTGTAAAGTGTAAAGAAGTAAGTGGTCTAAGGACCACCCTCAGGCTGCTTTTTACCGTGCTAGAAAGCGGTCAGCCCCAGAGGGGTTATTCGCTCACCTGTAAGGCGAGGCAGTACCCCAGGAGAGATAGTCAGTGGGTCTTGGAGCTGGGCGAGGTACTATGGGCTGCTCCACAGCTGTCACGTCCCCTGAGTAGGATTTGAGCAGAGAGGCATTCTTGCTGGCCAGCATTGCCCTCTCGTTCCGGCGGAACTTAGCTCTCCGGTTCTGGAACCACACCTGGGGAGGGAAGCACAGAGACCCACCAACCATCACAACCAGCTCTGCTGTAACACTAACGGCAAGACAATCCTTATGTCTCCCCTGATAAGGCCCTCATGTGATGACCCAGATCAGTGAGGTCCCTCTAGGACCAGGCCTGTCCTGTGCTGTAGGCAGCAAGGGCTGGGAATGCTGTACGATCTGCTTTGTCCTTCGGAAGGTGCAGGGGTTGTAAGGTAAGAGCTGAGCAGCTCAAGATAACAATGTAAGAAGCCTGAGCACAGGACATCCAACAGCTTGGCCTCAAAAGAACTGTATGAACACATCTGACTGGGCAGTTGGTAAATATGGTGGCAGATCAGGTCTGGCAGTCCTCCTCAAGGCATGGGATGCTTAGGACTGCAATATAGCATGGCCCAGAACCTCAGTGACCCTAATGTGCCACACAGACCTAAAGCATTTCCACTGCCATGGCCTGATGACCTCCCTGCAGGTGAGGTGTGTCTGGATACAAGCTGTGGTGCTTACCTGAACTCTGGCTTCAGTGAGGTTGACTCTGCGTGCAAGGTCTTCCCGTACAAAGGCATCAGGGTAGTGTGTCCTCTCAAAGACCCTCTCTAATGCCTGGAGCTGGCTGCTGTTGAAGGTAGTCCTGTTCCTTCTCTGCTTTCTTTTCTTCTTCTCTTCTGAGTTCAGCTGATCATCTAGAAGAAAAAAATTGAAGATGTAAAGGGCTAGAAAGCTAACAGCCCACAGCAACGAGTTTACCTCAATGGTTTCAAGATGGGAAGAACTTTGAAAGGGGTTTCCACAATTTCACACCTTAACCTAACCTGTGTTAGTCCTCATGTAAAAATGAAGTGGAAACTGCATTGACCCCAAGCACTTGTTTTCCAGCTCAACTGCATAAGACTTGCACCAGTTCCCTCAAGCTACCCCATGCCTCAGCTTTTGTATCTCTAAAAAGAAACAAGAAAGCCCAAAATGCCTCTCCCCACTCCTGACAATCCTAGACATCTAGTGGTCACTTGGATCAAGCCCTTGGTCACAAGGACACTTGGTGTCCTCCAAGGGTCAATACTGGGGCCAGTATTGTTCCACTTATCCATCAATGATATGGATGAAGCAACAGAGTGCCTCCTCAGCAAGTTTGCTGATGGTACAAAACTGAGAGGAGCAGCTGATATCATAGGTTGCTGTGCAGCTATCTAGAAGGACTGTAATAGGCTGGAGAGATAGCCAGAGGAAACTTCTACAATTCAAGAAAGGTAAGTGCAGGGTCCTGCATGGGGGAAGGAATAACACCAGGCACCAATAAAGGCTAGGGGCTGACCTGCTGGAAAGTAGTTCTGCAGAGAAGGAGCCAGGAATCCTTGTGGACAAATTGTGTCCACAAGACAACAATATGCTGTTGTGGCCTAGAAACCAATGGTTTCCCCAGCTGCATTGGCAAAAGCATTGCCAGCAAGTCAAGGAAGGTGATCCTGCCCCTCTAAAGTTCCACCTAAACATGAGGAAGAACTTCTTTACTGTGAGGGTAACTGAACACTTGAATAGGTTTCCCAGAGAGGTTGTGGAGTCTCCTTTCCTGGAGATATTAAAAAACTGTCTGGACACAGCCCTGAGTGATGTACTTTAGGGGACCCTGCTAGAGCAGGGAGGTTGGACTAGATGACCTCTGGTGGTCCCTTCCAACCTTAACCATTCTGTGACTGAAGAACAGTTGTGTGCACTTTTCAGCACCCACCTTGCCTTGCTGAGGCCAGCAAAGTAGTAAGCAACCAACTGTGCATCCCATAAGGGCACAGAGTGATTAGTGCCTGGGTTTGTATTGACTCCAGCAATAAACCAGTACATCCATAAATCTGCAGTCACACTTGTCACCACGACCTGTCCCTATGGTCACTGGAGCAACATGAGTGCTGAGATAACTATGAATTTCTGCTCTGCACCATCTCTCCTTTCTCCAGTGTTGTTGCACACGTCAGTATAGCTGCAGCTACAGAGCTATCACTGCGTGGGCACTCACAGGTACAGGCAAGCAACGGGTGATGGCTCTGGGAGTTTGAGTGCTCTTTATGAGGTCAAGCTGGAGTCTATGACACTGGTTTTACTTCATCCCTACCTGTACTGAAGTATAGCCACTCATCATAGCAGTCATAGCCCAGCAAACACTTCAGTTACGGTAGGAAGCCACAATGAAGGAAAAAGAAAGCAAAGCACCAGCCAGTGGGAGTAGTAAGCCACTGCTGCCTCCATAAAACAGCCTTATTCATACTGTAGGACTGGTATGCCATCACCTTGCACTCCTTCTTCAAGTGCTCCAGTATGTGTGGGGTCCCACCAAAACCATGAAGGCTTCTCATGCTCCTGCAGCCCCAGTCTTCAAGGTCTGCAAGCACACTGGGCTGAGCCCCAGGTGGGCAAAGTCAGCGTGATCCCACTGCCTTACGTGGAAGAACAGTAGCTACACCTGGGAGGATCTGAGCCAACATACATCTCAGCATGCATTAAAATACATTGATTATTGTATCTATAAAAATGCATGTGCTAGTGAATTCTATTTCACTTCCAGTTAATCACTGCACACCTTGTCCCAGATGATAATCTCACCACTGAGAATCCAAGGGTTTGACCTTCTATATACAGTTACAGAAAAACCCCTCGACAGTCATTCCATTTGCCATATGCAAATGTGACAGCTCCCCTCATCCTCCTGGTCTAGAGGGGGTATGTTAAAGCACAGGGAGAAGCTGACAAGGAAACTGAAGTCTATGGCTGTTGTCCTCACCACCTGCTGCATTGCTTTACCCATCTGGTAACCATTACTGCACCTGAATGTCATTGGAGGAGGCCCATCCATTTGGGAACAAAAGGATAGTCCTGTTAAATTAAAGTAGGTTTTTCAAATTCCTCCTCCATCCCCAATCCTCCAACAGCATGGCAATCCCCAGCAGACTCCTTTCCAGCCTGGAGATTCCTGGGTGCAAAAATACACCTTCAGTTTTCTTGTATCTGAGGGGAAGCATTTGGAGACTAGTTTTGAACAGAAAGGTTGGGTCATAAAGCTGAGCTGGGAAGGGACTGGCAAAGGCAGGAATGTACAAGAAAAACAATGTACATAGGGATCCTGGGGCACTGAAACAAGGCTACAGGTGAATCTATCCTGCTCAGGTGGTGGGAAGTGAAGTGGTGAAGCAGAGGGATGGGATTTAATCACTGCTTGTGCAGAAGGTCATGCACACAGTTCTACCTGCTGGGGGGTTTAGTGCTGTCATGGGGCTGTCCCTTATAAAGAAGCAGAAGAGTCTTGCATGTTCCTCTCTTGATTCATCACCAAAGCCTTTATAAAAAGGGTGAGCCATTTCTCCCTGGCTCTACTGGGTAGATGTGCACCACACCACACCACACAGCAAACAGTGAAGAGCAAGCTTCAGGGCACGATCTTCCTTCTGAATGGCAGAAACACCACAAGATCAGCTGCCACAGAGGCCAGTGTCTGGCCTCCTTCCCAGTTATGCATTTGGTGCTATTTTCTAATCTAAAACCTGCCAACATGGACTGGATGAACAAAACAATAAAAGCCTTTAGGACCTCTTGGGAATCCATCCCTTCCAGGACTCTGAAGCACCAGTCCTGCCCACAAGATGACACCTGGCTGGAAGAAGCATGAGACCAAGGCTGTTTAGCCTTTGCTTAGATCCTGTGTGACAGCTACACATGAGGAAGGGTGAGCCCATTGCTCTGGGAGTGAGAAAAAGGGCCAAAACCCATAAAAAGCTGGAGAACAAGAATCCCTCCTGCCAAGCACGTTAGCACAGTTTGCCTGGTTTCCTCCTGGTGTAAAGTGAGACGTCAGTAATTCACAGCTCACTTTGTAATTACCAGACCCAAAAATAGCAGGGCCAAGGAACGGAAAGTTGCAGGCAGTGGCTGTGCTGCAGTGACTCATGCTCGGGTCACTGTTGGCTAACTTAGCACCTCCAGCATTGGCTGGCATGGAGCAGGGACATGAGTCACCTCCTTTTTCCAGGACATAGCTGGATAGAGGTGGCTTGACAGTGAAGCACAAGCTGTAACAGGAAGGTTAGGATTTTGAGATCTCCTTTCACTGCACCTCTGGAACAGCAAAACACAGCTAGATCCAAATGTCTACAGGAGTTACCTGGGTAGCAGAAAGAAAAAATCCCAATAGGCTGCTGCTGGGTTGATCACTCCTTGCATTTTGCCATGCAGACATGCCCTATGTTGATTACAAACTGCTAACAAGAGACTGCAGACACCTAAACCCCAGGTGTCTGCAAACTTCACCTTGCTCACAGCAGTCACTGCCTGTCTTCAACGTGTCAGCAGGGTATTTTAGGTTTTTTTCTACCACTATTTCTTTAACAGGGAACAATGGTGAACACTGAGAAATGGTATTCCTAACCAGTGCTCACAGCCCTAGTGATTGGAGTCAGCAGAAATGGAGAGAAGAGGAAAACAGCTCTATAGCTTTTTAGATGGGTCAGAAGTCTGTCATCAACATTCTTTTAATCAGAAATATTTTCTTACAAGCAGTGTTCTCGAAAGCTGAGCTGCTTGCAAATGCATCCCCCAGAGAGACTGAAACACATGTTCTCCTCCCAGGAACCCAATGCTGGAAAATCTGGGAATTGAATTTCAAAATCTAAAGTTTTCATGTTGGGCTGGGGGATTTTGTTTCCTGTTTCCACATTTGTGTTTTCCTTTGTTATTTCTACATTCACCCATGACGTGTAAATCCTGGTCTCGTACACAAATGCACTTCTAGGACACAGCAGAGCATTTTTAATTGCTCTTACATGAAACAGTGGGAAATGGATTTTTTTTTTCTCTTGCTCATCATGTCTCCTTTTGCAACAAGGCAGATCGAAGAGGCACTGCTCTCTGTTCCTGACTGCTCAGCAGCTGCCTGTGATAGCCTATGATTACCACAGGGACACCATCTGACGGTGCCTGTTGGGATGCCCCATTGTAAACAAAATGCATTATAAAGCAAAACACAGTGGAGAACTAAATGCCTATGTATAAGTTTCAAGATTAGTATTTTTCTCCACCGATACTTGCAACCACAACATATTTTGGATTTCCTGTTTGTAGGAATGCTTGTGCATACTTGCTTTTATTCCAGGTCAGAACACAAAAACTGATTTCCAGCAGGGATTAACATTGTGTGGGCAGTTTTAAAAAGTTTTGACCCGTTCTATTAGCTCCAGAATCAGCTGTGGTAGAACATCAGTTGGATCCAGACTGAAAGTAAACAATTGGATTTAGTTAAGTGAGGGACAGAGACATTTAACCTTAATATCATATACGGTAAGAGAGGAAAGATTTGTCACATCAGTTACATGAACTCTAAACTCAGAAAGGATTCCAGGCAGAAAACAAGGAATCACCTTATAGCCACAGTCTTCAAAACAAGAAGCTTCAAACAAGCTACTGTTTGAACACAGATTAAAGGGAAAAACAAGGTAAATTATTTCACAGGAAAAAAAAATCCAGAAACCAAAAATCTAGCAACTAAAAGCTTTAAAAAATAATTTAAAAAATTCTGCAAGCCAAAAAAAAAGGAGAAAGTTTTATTCATAGTGGTGGAGAAAGAAAGGGAAATAGAGAATAGAAGGAAGAGGAACAGGGCTTTTTTATTTGGTTTAAAGTTGAATTCTAAGAAGCTTGCATAGAAGTATTTCCACGGATCCCTCCCGGCAGATTCCTTTCCCCAGCATCAGACTTCCAGACAGTTACAGCCCTTTGCAGGCTCAGGTTCCAGTTTTAGCCATGCTTTCCTTTCCTTTCCATTCATTATATCCCTCCAAAATACTGCAACTCTTTTTGTCCAGAACAGCTTTGTTAAATGTATATCATAAAAAAATAAAACACAAATCCCAAATCCAAAAAGTTTACTCCAAGATAAAACTCAGAGGCAGGAAGAGCAGCAAGAAGCAGGGATGGGGACATACAAAATCCACCTGATGACAAGCCTGTTCCAGCTGATTAGAGAGGGGTCTCAAGTGGTTTTCCTTCCACTTGTGTGGAATGCTAGAGATGAGTCAGCATGGTGCAGAGCAGCGCTGCCCATCGCTCACACAAAGAGGAGATCTCACCCCATCTAAGAGAGCCAACAGACATCAACAGTACTCGATGTCAACCCCTGCCAGACCAAAACTCACTCTAAATGAGATTATCTCAACCTGAAAATTCACTTTCCAGCCTGGAAACATCACTGTGGAAGAAAACAGAGAAAAGCCTCACTCAGCCTGTTTTCTGTGTCTGACCAGGCTGGAGAGCCAGGTCCATTGCTGGTTTTGTGGCTTCTTTTCCCTAGCGCCACCCGGGAGGACCTGCTCCTTTAGGCAGCACCATTCATCATCTTCGCCAGACATGAGAAGGGACAGAAGAGGGGCAAGGGGATCCACATGGAGAAAATGTTGTACTCAGAGCTGCCTGAATTATCTTTCTAAAAGCTCCCAGGAGAGAATGAACTCCAGTTCAGAAGTATTTCCATGCACGAGAAGTATTTTCAAATGGAAATAAGGTTTAACTTTAGGGTATGCAAGTGCCACACGGAGAAGTTATAATTACCCTACACCAGACATCACAAATGTAGGCCATATGGAATGAAGATGACACTTAAAACTAAATATGTTAAGGCAGGAGATGCCTATAAAGTCACACACTGAAGGTAGCCCTGGTGAGCAGCAATACCAAACCCAGCTGTACAACCACGATACTATGAGGTTGATTACAGGTTAGAATACAGGGATTTTGGAACTATCATTTTTCTCCCAGTATACAACACCAGCTGAGCTTTTCCTAACCATTGCTGTTTATTTGTTTGGGTTTTTTTTCTGCACCATCTGTGCACAAAACCTCAAATTATTTCAACTACACAGAAAATTCAGGAATCAGAAGCCTCTGTCTTGTTAAAGATCACCAGGAACACAGGGGAAAAAAAACCAAAACAGATGCTATATTTCTTTTACAAGCCTTCACTTCTGATTATCTCATAAACTAATCAGGTTCAATTTTTTTCCACATAAAAAATAAGTTATTCTGTGCATGAGCATGGAACTTCAGAAAGGTAATACTGAATTGTTCATACCAAACCCAAGCTTTAATATTAAATGGAAAAGTGTCTGCATTTTCAGTCTTACCCATGGGACTACAGCAGTTCCCTTCTGAAGTGTGTGCAATGTGGAACCTATCAGGATAATTCTTAGCTGACCACATACAAACAATTACATATCATTACAGAGCTGTGAATGGCTTTTGCAAGGATAGCATGCCTATGGTCTGCTGTTGTGCTTAGCTCTGCTTGCCAGGCTAGGGGAACTCACTGAGGTCCTCTACAACCGCAGCTTCACCTGCGCCAATGGTGAGACCCTCATTGTCCTGCACCTGGACAGGCACTTGAGCAGAGGGACCTCCTGCCTGTGCCATGGCTAAAAGGGATATTTCCCAGTGGGTTTCAAGGCACAGCACTGAATGGTGACTCTCACCCACTAGGAACAACGTCTTGAGGTTGTCACCTTCCTGGTGGAGAGCCTATAGATACCTGTGGGTTCCTGAAGACTAGTTTCTAGCATGCAAACAGTCTTCACCTGGACTTACCAGGTGCTGCAGAGACCTCAGTGCAGAGTCATCCCACATGCTCTGCTATGCACTTTTGTGGGTCTGCAGAGCTGGGAATCAGGTGCCCCTGCAAACTCAGCCTGCTTTGCTCCTGACCCCCAGGCAGATCAGCATGAGCTCTTCCCTAGCAGCTAAGTCCTCTCCTATAGCAAATACAAGAGAAAACTCCTTTTCAGCGTGGCTTCAGCTCTGGTGCTCTAGTGTCTCTCAGCTGGTGGGAACCTGCAGAACACATGGGCACTTATAGTGGCTAAGATATATGTCCTCCCTAACCATGTCAATTTGCTGGAGTTGACAGAAGATATAATGTTAAAAAAAAAAAAAGGAAAAGTAGTCATCATGATCCAATGAGATCATGATCCAGAGAGTCACCCTGGAAAGACATGATGTTAAGTGTTAATTACTGGGAGAACGATATTTGCAGGAGCAAAAGTACAGGTCCTTCTCCAGAAATTGGTCCAAAGCCATGGAAAGTCCCCTAGATCCCACAGACCACTCTGAGCTCTGCTGGAACAGCTCTGTTTTTATATTCACTAGGGTTTTCCTTCTGGGCATCCTACAGCTCATAAGGCACATGGCTTAGTCTTGCTCTTCTAACAAGCCTTTCCGCCTGGTCTTGGGGTCAGAGTGTTCCCATAACACAGTTAAGTGCTGTATGGAACTCATAAGCTCCAAGGCACAGTATGTTATGTGTTTGGAATTCCTTGTATGCTCTTATACTTTGGTTTACATATTGTAATTTTTATATGCATTACCACATTGATCCTTGGAAAATTAATGAAAAATATATACATAATCAAAAGCAAACACATATTTTAAAAGCCTGCCAGCAGCAAATCATGTTCTGTGAGGCTGCACTTTGTAACTGACAAAAAGACCAAAACACCAGACCGTGGCAGCCATCCAGCAGGGTGGACTTACCAGGCACAGCAGGGGACAGGATCCAAGGAGGCCGCAGTCCCCCCACTCCTTGAGTCCCTCATTAGGGTAGCCCAATGCCACAAAAGCATTGGCCCCGTGACAGAGGAGCAGAAATGCAATCACACAACTTCCCCAGCCAAACCCCACCACCGTACCCAAAGGTATCCTATCCAGAATGTGTCCCAGCACAGCACTCCACTGCAACAACATCCAGCCACTGGTGCCAGTATCACCACCAGGCCTTCCCTGGAGAGCTGGAGCACCTCAGCCTTCACAGCTCTGCCCTCACTCTCTGTTAAGACCCAGGATCGCTGAGTTAGGCAGGGCTGAACACATGTGAAGTCATAGCTTTGCAGGGTCAGGGGTACGACTTCCAACACCCACATCCTCTTCCCATCAGCTCCCATTCCAATGCCATGTGTTCTGATGTTTCTTCTCAGGAACAGCATTCATGCAGCCAAAATCAAACTTCCTAACCTCCGCCCTGCTCCATCAGTATTTTCTCATTTCCAAAGCTGCCTTTCTATGCTCTTGGCCCCCTCCCTGCCCTAGTTCAGTCCAGATAATGTCTTTCTCCTCTCTGTCAACCTTTCTTGTCCTTATTACAAAGGGTTGAGAAGCAGAATTGTGTAACACTGCCCCTTTTAACTCTAACATGCATGCTGTGTACATCCAAACCAACACAGAGGTTGAGAGTGTTCTTAAGAGTCACCACTACTCTTAGCTTGATCTTATAACTAGAACTTCCCAAGCAGGAGTAGACTGGTGCACCAGGAAAGACAGTATCCATGTCCACCTGGATACCACCAGCTGCCCCAAAGACAGGATTCAACATACCGTCATGGCAGTTCGGCAAGGACAGGTTATTAATCTGTTTTCCACATTCATATATCCCCCTGCAGTGAGCTCCATAGGGTTACATGTTATACAAAAGGCATGCAGCATTATTCCCATCTGCTTCCCTGTTGGATTTATCTGAGAAATCCCCTTTCTCTTTATGTACAGAGGTGATCCACAGACATATAGCTGGACACGAATGACAAACAGATGTCACCTATGCCCCAGGTTTCAGGGATTAATACACCCTTTGATGTCAAGCTGCTAGAACAAGACTTCAACAACAAAACACAGAACATGCTAGGGAGACTCCCAAATTGTAGGCACCAAGTGTGGGATGGATTTTGATTCTTTCCATAGGAAGGAGTCTCTAGGAGACAGCAAAACTGATGTGGTGCTGGTGTTTGGGCCAGGAGCAAATGGGGCATCCTGGAGCCAGGAGGACAACACAGAACATACTACTGTTCCTCCAGCCCTTTGGGATGGTACCCTTCAATCTTTTCAAGGACTCTCCAGCCCTCAGAGTCGTCTCTGAGATGAAAACAGATAGAAACCAGTTCCATCTTCTTGTGATAGCCACAGATTCAGAAGGTTGAGCCTCCCTGTTAGTTCTCATGTAGAAGGACGCATCAGCTAGAAGCCACGAAGCAGGGACCCTGCAGTCCTTCTCCCACTGCCCATCCACCTGAACTCTGAGCAACACTGCTTTTATTGAATTTTTTCTTGTATTTAAAAAAAGTGGCAAAAAGCCCTCTTTAACTTCAGCTAGAAAAACTTCCTAATGGGGAAGATAAGAGAGAGTTTTGCAAGAAGCAGCTAAGTGCAAAAGAAGAAAAATAAAGATTGAAAAACCCCCCAACTTTTGCCAAGACAGCAGAGGGCTGTTTTGGGGAGGACTTTTTTTTCCCAGTTCATATATACATTGCAGATGAACCACTTGGCATTTTGGGCTTTTCAGGTGGCTCATTTCCAAACGCTGTGGCAGCCACAAGAGTCTGTAAACGTTACCCAGCAACCTCCCACCCGCACCAGGAAAGACTGACTCAAGCTGACCAGCTTCTTGAATGTCTCCACTTGTTCAGGTCCAAACAGAGGCCTACCATGCTGCTGAAAAGTGCCATCATTAACCAGTCCCATCCTAACTGGATCTGGAAATTCACTTGGACGTGGGTTTTCTGTTACATGGGACCTGTGGGAGCAGGCAGACAATGACCAGTGGAATGCATGTGCCAGCTGGCCACACCAGTAGCAGAAACACTCTTCTCAATGGATATTTCATCTGTCTATTGTTGAAAGATCCAGGACTGCAAACTGCATGTCACAGAATGACTGTGCTGGGACCACAGGACACCATGGGCTGGGAGAAGGGGAAGTGTAAATGACAGAGAGAACGTCAAAACCAGTTCTCCAAAGGCTGCCCTGCTCTTTCATTAGCATCCAAGAACAAATGTGTTTTGACCAAATCAGACCACCACTGCCATTGCCCCTACCCCATAAATTGGACTGGAGCCACTGCAGACCTTCATTTAGAAATCCACCTTTTAACCACTAATACATTTTATGGGCCCCTCTTGATCACCACTGGAAAAACTATGGCCTTGGAGATCGAGAAATAACAGAACTTGAGCCTGGCTGTCAGCATCCAGCCCACCTGTCTCTGCCAAGGGCTGAGCATCCTGACCTGGAGTACACTCCTTGAGTGGGGGTTAAAGGATCTTTACATGCCACAATGCTACAGGAGGCAAAGGGATTAGAGTGTGTAAGACCATTTCCAAACAACTCTTTCTCCTTCCCAGGTCCATAGTGAAAATCTGCTCTTCTGTGGCTAAGGGGCAGAGAGGAAGGACAAGGCTGCTGCTGGGCTCTGGGGGCTTTTAGGAATATTAAGCAAAACAGGAGGGTGGATGGGACAGGCCATGGGTTTCAGCACATGTTCCATGCCCCAGCTCTGCAGGATGCAAAGGGAAATCAGGCTCAGACCCACCTCCATCCTTAGCCTCTTCTGGAAAGCAAATGCATTTCACATTAGCTAATAAATTGCTACATCTTATGTTTCTTAGCCTGCTGGAATGATGAATATTTTGGAATGTATTTTGAATGGTTCCACGCCAAAGTTGAACAATCATCTAGAGATTTTAAATCAAAAGGCTGAAAAATGGAAACCTCTGTATTTCCACAAAACTCACCACAGTTTGAAAAGCACAACTCCCAGCAGAGGAGGCAGAACAACGATCATCAGAGCTCCTGTGAATTGGGGCAAACGAGGGATATGTTGGAAATGACACTCTCCAATAGAAAGTAATAATCTTTGCCTCCAGGTGATGGATATATTCCAGGAGATCTGCTGACTACTGCCCTTAATCTGGCTGAAATGTCAAGACACTCTTAACCTGGACGATCAGACAATTTAGGGGACCTGTATGGAGACACAGGATATCTTAGCCACAAAACCTCTTTCAGTCTGGTGCAGGGCTAGCAGAAAAATGCTGCCACTCTAGCACAATTTAACAGAATTTAAGCCTTTTCAAGGGCTCTAGCTAATGAATCACATCCATTGCCAGACTAGCCACATCCTCACCTCACAGAGGAGTATCTCTAAACCAGCAGAGGATTTGATGGGTCACCTAAGGTAGCACTGTTGGAGAAATATGGCTCTGCAGCCATGCTGAGCCCTGTGCCCCTGCTCCAGCCGCTGCCTCCAGCAAACCCAAATCACTTCATGTAGCTAATCAGCCATGAAGCAACAAGCTCTGAGCAAACTCAGCACAAACCAAGGCTTGGATGGAAACTCTTTGTTGATAAAGGAGACCATAAGTGGTCTGGTCTCATCAGAGCAGCCACAGATGGAGTGGGTCCAAGAAACGAGCTTCACTCTCCCCCATGGAGATGGGCTGTCTAGACACATTGGCAAAGCCACGCTGCCGAGTTCGCTGTGCTGCATCCTTCTCGTAAGCAGCCTGTCAAAGACAGAAAATTCCTGTCCCCTGGCATGTTAGCATGGGCATTTTATCAAACTTCCTAGTGTCAGTCATGTCTGGAAATGCCAGTTATGTTTAATGAGAAATTCTTAAACAGAATTCCTCCCTCTCCTCACCCCAGGAAAACATCTGATGATTTTTTTGATCAAACCTCTGGCAAAACCTTTTGCTGCTTATTTCATGATGTGTATTTTTACTAATAATTAAAGTAAAAACGAAATAAGCCAACTACAAAGTATTTTTAAGCCAACAAACACTTGATATCTGAATATGAATTGCAATGGAAACCTTAAAAAAAAAAAAAAAGTTCTCCAAATAATAAAAAAACCCTGTTCTACAAAACTTATGGGAGTTATGTTTTTCACTAGAAAAACAATGATGTTTGGGAATATTTAGAGAGAGCATGCCTAGCCTCAGGGGCACATTCAATACAGTGTGCAAGTTTAGGTTTAAAACCATCCAGATCAAAGCCCTCCTGAAATAAGTAAATGACCTTCCACCAGATTCAACAATACCAGGACGATTAGTGTGTATTATATAGATTTCTCCATCATCAGAGGTTTTTAAAATGAGCTAGAGGAACATGTGTCAGTGCTGGCATAGATCAGACAGCATGTGCAAATTCAATCTTACCCTGGTGTAATGGCAGACTCATGAGACAATGTCACCAGCTCTCTGTGAGACTCACACCCTTGGAACCTGCACCCAGCTCCCAGTGAAGCTGAGGGGGGAAGAGCTTTGGAAGATGGCAATGAAACCATCCAAAAAGCAAAGCTGGGGGGACAGCAGATAGAGGGGCAGCCAAGGAACCTTCCTGGCTCCAGCTTTCTAAATGGCTGTGGGTAAGACAGTCTGCTCCTCTGTGCCTGTTTCCTTCCTTCCTTCATCCCACCCATGCTGCTCTTGAAGGACATGTTGTGCCACTCTCTTTGTTCATAACACATCTACTAGTCCTGTACTTACAGGGGTGCAGACAAAAAGAAAAATCACTCCAATACAAACTAGGAGGGGGATGTATGCACATTACAGTCATGCCATTCATGCTGCTGAGTTTCAGAGCACAGAGAATAAACTAACAGCAAGTAATTAAAACACTTGCAGCGTATGGTATGAAGATACGTAGCATCTATTTAATTTCAGTTGCATATGCCAATGCTAGCTGGTTGTATTTGTGAGTATTTCCTAGCCATCATCAGTGCTACCTGTGAAGCTCTACATTGGTGCTGGCTCTGCTCTCAGCCCTTTGCAACAAAACTGTCAGGTTTGATTCATAAAAGAAGGCAGATGGACTTACTGAAGATTATCAGGGCTCCAAAGCAAGGCTTAACAGCACCCAAACAGCTGATGGGCACCACCAAGTCCCTGCACCACTGCTTCCCCAGGCTGAGGAATCACAGCTCTTGAAGCTTAGGCTTGGTACCCTCTGCGTCAGCCATAGTCATGGCCATGAGATGGCAGAGTGAGCACTGAGCATGGCTTAGACAGGGCCCCAGATCACCCCACAGATGCAATGCAGCGTCTCCCTCAGCCTCATCAACCTAGTGAACTATCATTCCTGTGCCTGGATATATGGGTGGATTTAGACAGAAGTAGCCATGGGATGGGCTTTCTACTCTGCTCCACCAACAGCATCCCTTGAGGAGACTTCTGAAATCAACCTCAACCGTAGGAAAAGAAAGCTCAGCTGCTCCGAGCTGCTCACAGAAATCTCAAAAGCCTTCAACTTCAGTTAGGAAATCTCTGCCAATCTCTCTGGTCACAGAAGCAAGTGTGCAGGTGACTCCCTGTCAGAGGTGGTCTTCTCCCTCCTCCTCCTCATGCAGCAATCCATGCATTTCCCAGAAGGGGGTACCAAAGATAGACACCATGGCTCAGGCTGAATACCCAGTTCTGCCAGTCCCAAGTCCCAACCATGTGCTGGAAGTGCTGGTACCAATGCCAAGTTGGGATTGGTGAGCAGCCAGACATGAAGCTCCTGACCCTGGGCCACTGCTAGCCCACATCCTTTCCCACTCACACCAGCTCTCCAGACTCCCTCTTAGCCACAGAAACTGACATCAAATGGAAAGACTGAGACCCCAGTGTTCTAGTATGCCAACAAGGGTACCTGCAGCCTGGATGGAGCCTGGATTTTCTGAGATGGGTCAGCTGTGAATAACCTTCAATGCTGGACATGAAAGGCACTACAGAGTGGTGCTGGGTTGACCAAAACATCCCCCATGCAGGACCTGGAACATGCAAATTGCTACACAAAGACTATTGCCATGCAACGTGGTGTAACAAAGATCAGAGAACCCTAAGGGCCCCAAACCAGATCAGAGAAAACTAAGGCAGAATGATCTGGTCGTAAAATAGGTCCTCTTTTTCTTTTAAGCACAGCTCATTAAATGTTTGCTGGAAAAACAGAAAAGCATTTTCCACAGAGAAGAGGACATCCAAGAAAAGCCCTTTCGGATATAAATTGGCAAGAGACTCCCAAGCATTTATCTTCAGCATAGAATGTGCTCTGTCAGGAGGGCTGTAACTAACAATACGCTGAAAAACATGCCACAGACTTCCACTCTGTTTTATTTGGCACTAAGGGGTTATTCCTCAGCACAAAGTATTTGCAACTGGCATCAGTTAAACAAGAAATTACAGCCTTCAAAAGACTTATTTAGCCTCAGCTGCAGAAAGTACGGAATTTGCCATCGGCTTCGATGACAACAGATTATGGCCCCATCAAATTCTGCAAACAGGCTAGTTTAGGGGGGGACTGGGAACTTGGTGCTTCCTGCCCCCTTCTCAGGAGGCTGCTGCCTGATTTAGGACACCCCTCTCCCTAGCCCCCAAATCACGTACCTGCCAAGTTCAGCCACAGGGCTCAGGGACAGCGGGCTGATTTCTGCAAGGGCCTTGGTGAGCCATCGAGCAGTCGGCAGAGCTGACAGGCAGCTGGCCAGAGCCAGGCTTGCATTGCAAAAACCACACAGAAGCATCTTGTTCCATTTGGAGCAAGATACTCCAAGCTCATAATCCCCACAGCTCACTAGTGTTAAGGAGGAATAAGAGGTGAGCATCCCATTCCTCACGGTGGATGTTCAGACTGAAGTCAACAGCACAAAGAGTTCAGGAGGACATGGAGCCCAACAGGTGGGTTATCTGGCTCTGCTCCCAGTGTGGATCTCTGGGAGCTCCATCACTTCCTGAACCTGCACAGCTCAGCTGTGTACCAGGATGAGACAGAGCCGTGCTTCCCCTGTGCTGCAGGATTATTCACATGTCTTCAGGAGGATGAAAGAGCTCTGCAGCAAACTCCCCATGCCCTCAAACCTCTTTTGACTCCAGCTTGCCAAGTGCTCCAACAAAAGAAACCTCAGAGTCAGGAAGCCTTCCTGGTTTTAGTTCAGGATGTTTGCACCATTTCCACAAAGGAGTGCATATGGGAGCAGTCTGTGGAGAGCACGTATACATGGGAAGGGAAAGACCATCACCTGGCTGCCTGCACCAGCCCAGCACTATCTTGAGTTAAGATGGAAAAAGCAACAGAGATTTTCAGTCCAGAAACAATCTCTACCTCGGTTCTCAGCATGGGCTCCAGAGAGGTCAGCCTGAGCTATGTTTTCCTGCCACAAACCCAGAGACCACTCAGTGAGCTGTAAAACACTCCCGTCCCTGAGCACTCCAAGAACTTTACTGTTTCCTTCCCTAGCCCGAGTCAGAGGCACACAGCTACAGCAGACCTACAAAGCCAGGGCTTTAATGGGCAAACCCCCTTCATTTACCTTGCCTTGGCAGGATATTAATGATTCATGAGGCTTATGCAGCAACAACTAAAACGAACGAGGGAAAGGAGACTTTCTGCACATAGCTACAGCCTGCAGCAGGCAGCATGCCCCATATTAGCACACTCTGCTCCACCACTTGTCCAACTCAGATGTCTGCATGGTGCCTGCAGCCTCTGAATTAACCTCTGCTCCTGCAAGCCCAGGAATTATCCCTTGCCTTGAAATTAAATGTGTCTGTGAGTCTTTACTAGGCTGAGGGAGGAGGGATGGCTTTGCCCTAGCTGTCCCACCCAGTGTTGTTTGCACACAACTTGGGCAGCCAAAAGGGGACCAACCTAAATGTTCAGAGACCATGAGCTGGACCATCAAGAATTGTGCAGGAGACTGGCAGCAAGATAGGCTCTTCACAGACTGTGCCTTGCCTCAGTGCACACTCTGCTTTTTTGTTTTAAACCTCAGGTTTTTACATGACCCCAAAACGTGGAGCTTTAAAAAATAAAATCAAAAAAGAATAAAATAAAGAAGACTTAAGAGCCACAGTTCTTCAAGGAGTCACAGCAATGCTGATGGACTTTGGTCTCACTGTACTGGCAGGGCACATTCATGTGGTAAGCAGCAGCCCGCCCATAAGGTCGTTGGGCACTCTGTTAGCGAGCCAGGCAAAAGTTGGCATCCTGGTAGTGACAGTCTCTGGTTAGCCAGTTGGCCCAATGTTAAAAGCTGAAGTGTGACAGCTAAACACATCTGCAGAGCCTTTTGATGCTCAAGCCATTTGCTGAAATGCCCAACTTGAGGCAACTTGAGGAAAATCTCATCCGTTTCCTGCTTCAGAAGTCAGACAGCATTTTCGGCAGGGTAGGCCCTGGAGTTCTCTGCTAGCTTTTTGTAAAGGGAAAAAAAGCCCTTTTAAATTTAGTCTCCTTACAAAGGCTCACAGAGAGACCAGGCCAATGTTGTCAAATGATTGTATCAGAATCATGTTTTATTTCCCAAGATCTGATGGGAACAAGGAGATCAAACCACACGTTAGCCACTGCCGTGGGCTCGTTCCTGGGCAAGCACCTGCCAAATTCACAGGGGACATGGAGATTGCTCCCAGCTTAGACATTGCTTTTTATTCTGCAGATCAGTGCTCTGATCAGTACAGATGCTTTCCTGAATCAAAAGAAAGAGGAAGAAAACCCCAAGTCTTTCCACAAAGTAAACACAAGAAATATTTCAACCAAACCTGTTCCCAGCATTAGAAAGATTGCAGAGGCTGGAGACAAAAAGCTCCTTTGAAGCTGGAGAATTCATCTCCTCATCCCTGGTGAAGGTTGGACAAGTTACTAAAACAAATGCTAGATTTTATTCTGGCTAACAGCACTCTGATCTTGCCTTACATGAACAGGGGAGGCAAAAGTGCTCCCATTGATTACTGTTTACATACAGATGATTTCAAGTCCTCCTGCTTGCTGAGCCCAGACTGTGACACAACACGCAGGTTTCTCCCACAAACCTCTTCTGTTGCTCAGGCAGTTTTGTAGTTGCTCTGGCAGTTTTATTGGATCTATTACCTGGGCACAGAGGTAATAAAATACTAAAACTCCTCCCTCTGGGCACAGGCTGCATCTTTCCCTGGCTACTTGCCAGCTCGTGGCCAAAGTTGAACCCCATCCTCACCACCTGCCTTGGGAGACCTGCTGCTGCATTCACCCAGAGCCATGTCGAGACATACTAGTGCCCTCATCCACCCTGACCACATGTCTGCCCTATAGCTCCACCACCAGCTCCACCAGCATTGTCTGAAATAGGCTAGGCTGCCCCAAAACAGCCCTTAATCTCTACAACTGCCTGGTATGCTCTAGGATAACCTCTGCTGAGAGTCCCTGCTACCTGAGCATCAGTCTTTCCAGCTTTCAGGTACAGCCTATGTCCAAAAACTCCCTATGACTCCAGTTTTCACACAGAAAGGGCTTTGACTTCTCTCAAACCTTTAGATAGAACGAGCCTGGGAAATTTCAAGGGTCAAGATCCAAACACTTTCAAAATTTACTACCAATAGTAACTAAAAGTGGCAATACCTCCTGTGTTTGTTGGAGCAGTGAGTACATTTGCACAGCGGAGATACTGCTTCTGAGCTATGAAGTCTCCCTGCTGTGGGTCTTGCCTTTAAACTACAAAATAAAGTGGGACAGGTTGTTGGAAAACCCCACTGAAGATCTCTTTCCCACTTCTGCCTTTCCCTAGTCCTTGCTCCCTGTGCTGGCTGAGTTCAAGGCAGGCTGTGTCTTTCTCACAGCGTGGCTTGCCATGTTGGAGTGAAGCAAATCGAAGACTAGCCTCAGCCCTTTGAAGCAACCACAACAGAGAGGACATCCTGTCCCCAGGGAGAGGCCATGCAGGCCTGGCCCAACCACTGGGAGAGCAAAGCTAACATGCAGTGTGTGGCAGAAGTGAGGCAGCAATGGAGAAGCCATGGAGCAGAACTCGAACCAGCCTCCTGCAGGAGCTGGGCACATGGAGAGGATGTCCTCAGATGTGCTGCTCTGGCCACCAAATCCCTCAGAGGTGCCTTCCAGAAGGGCAGCCCAGCTTCCCTAGCTAGTTTCAGCTGGCTTTCTGGAGAATTGACTTACAACACGACATGCTCCTAGTCTCTGATCCCCCCAGCAGTTTTTGAGTTGTTGGCCAATTTCAGTCACAGTTGGACAATTTGAACAGGAACTCTGAAGACAACTCAGCTCCTACAACTTTCTTGAAGACCTGGTGACCCAGTAAAAGACAAGAGGTATTATTAATCCCAGCAGCAGGAGACCAAGCAGCTAGGCGAGCCCAAGCTCTTACAAGACACCTGAGAAGCCAGACCAAAGCATGTTGCTGCTCTGACAAACTGACAAACTCAACAGAGCTCAGCCCTGATTGCTCCTGGACATCCCAGCTTGGAGGTGCACAGTGGCAGAAGCATCCTTACCAATAGCTGCCTCCTCCACATCACAGGTAATTATGTTCCTCAGTGAGGCCAAAGGAAGCCAAAGCCCAGGTTTGGGAATGTGTGTGCCAGTCTTTTTAACTATTAAACCAGAAGAAAGCAGAGACCGAGTCAATGGAGAGAGCATCACTGACCGCCACTGTGTGCCCTACACAGGGAGAGTGAGCAGCCCATGCTCCTGGGGACCCCAGACACACCGTACCATCCCCCCATGTTTCCCTCTCGTTTCTCGCTGCCACAGACCTATCTGTGGGCTCAGACCAGTAGATGGCACCCGAAGAACAGCAAAGCCTCTCCGCCCGCTCTCCGCAGCTCCCAAAATCCTCCCGCAGCATCACCCCCGAGCACTGGGCACGGGGCACCGGCAGCAACCCATGGCTTTCGGCTCTTCACTCTCCTCTTTGAGAGCCTGTTTAGAGCTGACCTCTAATAGAACTTGCAAAAAATTTTAGCAAACAAATTCGGGGGAGACCTAAGAAAAAACTCCAAGTGGTTTCCTTCCATTTAAAGGCTCGTCATTTTTTCTTTCCCCCCTCAGCATAGATGCTGCTTTTAAATGACAAACAGAAAGCATCTGCTTTCTCCATAATTGCTGTAATTTGGAGAAGGTTTCTCTCCTCCAGCTGGAATTGACAGAAATTTCCTGCCTGCTGCAGATGAACAGAATATGCATTTCTCAGCAAAGAAGCAATTCACCTGAGAAGTGCCTGGCTACATTTTTAGGCAAGAAGTTGCCCTTTTCTTTGGCTGTTTTGACTGTCGACATTATCATAGAATTGTTAAAGGGAAGTCTAATTCTTCTTCCCAAGCAATTTCTGCTATTAGCTAGTAACAACCTTGACTCCAGTGGCATGTGAATCCCCTCAATTCTCTCAAAACAAGCAACAGGACCAGCTCAGGCCACAGTGGGTATCTCCCCAGAAGGTACCTGCCTCTCTCTTGCACACTGGGCACACAAGAATTTTCCTCTTCACGGAGAGGCTGCCCTAAAGCAGAATTAACAGCCGGGGCACAGCCTGCAGCAAAATCCAGCCACAGCACAGTCAGTTTAGGATGTCCCTACCCAAATCAATGCTTTGTGGTACCTCCTGATCATGGCAGTGGATAGCCACGTTTTCAGAAGATGATGGTGGTCTCCAGGGACACTCTCTGCAGTGCAGACAGGACTCCCTCAGCCCCTCCCTCAGCTGCAAAGTCTGACGAGGTGTACCCAAGCACCGCGCAGTGACGCCAACCAGGCCGGAGCCATCACTCTGCCTGGGGGAGGTTTAACACGCTCACAGAGGCACCAGGACTTTTTCAGAAGCTTGAATCCTGCTGGAGTCAATCTGAGACAAATTCAGAGACCTTCTGACTTTTCAGACCCAGACTGAGTTTTGAATGTAGCTCAGCCCAGCAGAGTTTTAAAAGGAGTTTGATTATTTTGCTCTTTCCCCCCATCCCCATTATTAATCATACTGAAGGAAAGTGTAATTCCTCCAAACCATTTGCCAAAACATTTCTCAGCCCATTTTTTACTTCACATCCCTTCTACTAATGAAGCACATTTGGAAACCTCGATGCCTTCACCCTCCTTAGCCAGCACTGTGTCCGTGAGCGCTTGGCTGTGAGTACAGAGCACTGGTGCTGGAAAATGCCCAACCTGGTGGGGTGGAGAAAGGCTCCTGTCCCTGCAGGCTCAGTGGCAGAGCAGAGGCTGAGCCACGAGGGTTTTGAGATTTGCTTGGCTCTTTGGCCATTGCTGGTTTAGGGGACTCCTCCCTGGCTAGCGACAAGTGAATGCAAAATGGAGCGTTGACACACGCAACGAATGATGGCAGTGATCGTAACAGCTCTGCAGACCCTTTTGATCCCTTTTCTTGATGCCAACCCTGCACAGCCACCTCTGACCTTCCTAGAGAGCCCACCCTACCAATTCAGAGGCCTTCTGTCCCACGACTATGCTGAACATGCTTATCCTCCTCCTCACCATTGAATAGATTTGCAGCTCTCCCCATTTTCCTCATTCTACCCAAAGCTAATGGGGTTGTGATTACAAGGGACACCATTTACACAGACTCTCAACCTGGCCAGGAATATCAGAAATCTCATGCAACAGCCTGTTTTCTTCAGAGCCTCAGTAAACTCAGAAGAGATCCTGAAATTAAGAGAGCAAGCTGGGCTCTTTCTGTTTCTGATGTTCTCCCTTTCCCATCTCTGCTGTTCCTAACAGGGATTTTGAAGAGTGGACTGTCCTATAAATGAGTGTGGCAGCTGGTTCACATAAGGGCCTGAGTTATGATCAGAGCTGAAGACATTGCCTTCCCTTTGTGTTTCTCACTATGTTTTGGTTCGAACCTGTAAACAGACTCGCACTGAGTGGATCCACATTCTCCATATGGTTCTGGAACCCTAACCCAATTTCCTGGCAGGAATATCCCTGACATCAAATTGCACAGGAATGCTGCAGTGTGTTCATCCATCCCATGGCCAAAGCCAAGCTCTCCAGTTTGCTGGTTTCTGTGTGAGACCCAGCCATGGCGTTTCACCCAGTTACCCTGCTAGTGAGACCAATAACTCATGGCTGACAAATGCAGCTCTTCCAAAAGGGCTTCCAAGCATTCATGGATGGAGAAGCCAGCACCCTCCTTCAGAGTTACTCCTGGTGATTACACAGCATCTCACTGTTAAAAAATGCATGTTTTCCACCTCCTTTGAAAGCACGTCTGGCTTCTGCTCCCACACTCTGGCTCTTGTTCTACCTTTCTCTGATGGAGTAAAGAGATAAAAAAACCTCAAACCTTTTCCTAGAGAGTTACGGAAACAGGGATTGAAATTCATCACCACAAGTGTCTGGAAACAACTCTCAGCATTGCATGGCCTAGGAGGGATGGCAACACACAGGCAAAATGGTCACACAGGCAAAAGTGCTCTCACTCAGAGCAGAGAGCAGGGAAGCACAGCAGAGAGCAAAGCCCTTCCCAGGATGCCTGGAGAGCAGCACTGTGGGTGTAGCTGGAGGGACCGTGGAGCTCAGCACTACCACCGGTGAGAAAATCAGGCTTCAGCACCAATCTCTGCACAGAGTGCTTCAGCCCTCTGAGAACAAGGCATCCTCTTCACTTGCTCACTATAACCTCCTCCAGCCCAAAGGAGCACAGACCATTCACAAAGGCAGATACAAACCTGCCCAGATTGATGGAGGGCAGCTTTCCAGGGCAGTTTTCTTGTCAATCACATACTAGTTTGTCTTTTCCACCATATTAGCTACTTCCAGCCCATAAAGTCCAAGCCAAGCATGTCTAGGAAATCTGTTGCCTGGTTTCCCAACAGTGTGTCACCCCCAGTGACCATGTTCCTTCCCCATCCACATGCCTGCCTTCTGCCAGTTGGGTCCCTCTTGCTCCACAAGCAACCCAGTCGAGCACAACCTGTTTGGGAAGTGGGGGAAAATTGGAGGCAGCATGATTTTGCTGGCCAGGACAGATAAAACACAGGATTAAGCACAAAAAGCATATTCCCACTGAAGTCATGGAGTCACTGAAACTTGGGAAAAGGGTGTCCAAGAGACCCCTCTTACTCCCTTCCCAAGGTAGGACCAGCTCTATGCTGTTTATTCCTTTACATGTTTGTCTCCTTCAGATTTACGTTTGGGGTCTTCACAGCATCCTCACACCACATTTTTTTCCTACTCTCACTACACCTGGGAGGATTTCCCTGTCACCCCACTTACATCTCCCTTGCTGCAACTGAACTAGGTGGGCTTGGAGATCAGCTTATGCACTCCTCTTGAGATAAGCACCTCTTGTTTCCTCCTGAACTGGTTGCTGGAGTAAGAGCCCACCTGGAGCCACTCCCATGGCAAAGCACAATGAAAGGACACTTCACAAACAAGGCAGAACTACAGGAGATGCTGAATGTGAAAAACATCTGCCTCTCCTCATAAAGATGTGATGTTTTGCATTGAGCAGGAGAAGTTAGTTCAAGGCCAGGCAAGCAGATCTGCAAAGGTCCTGGAGACAAAACACTCCAGCATAGAGTCCTGACACCGAATTCATCTCCCTTTATAGACAGCAGGTTGACAACAGCAGCTCCCGTGCCACCCTCCTTTACAAGGCACTATGCAGAAATACACTTGTGATGTGGAGAAGATCTGCTCTGTAAGCTTATCAGAGGAGCAAGAGCAGCCACATCTACCAGCAAGCCAAATTTTCCTACTGAGGATCACTGGTGGAGATGAGACAGACCCATCCCTCAGGCACCCATGATCAGACCTCGCAGAGCACATCCCATGTGGGACCAGCTCTCCCGCAGCTGGAGGGCTTGGCCGGTGGCAGGTCATTCAGAGGAAGGGTTAGTACCAAAATAGGTCATTAGTGAGCAATGTGGGGTTCTTCATTCTTCTCCAGGCCCCTCATTTTCCTGAGGGGAATGCCTCAGAAAACCCATTTGGGGGGGGGGGGGGAGGGAATTTACAGTTCCCTTCCAAAAACTACTCTTTGTTTGTTTGATCTTTTCTTTTAAACGATCGAGTAACTTGTGAACACATTCTCTGATGATTCCCACATCCTCCCAGCTGAAGAACGGTTCAGGAACAGACTCCAAACTCTGTAAAAGAGCTTCTTAGTCATAAGCCTTCAAACAGGCTTGATAAACAACTTTCAGCCTGCAGGATCATCAACCACTCTGCCCGGTCTCCTGACAGTAATTTATAATTTACAATGAGAGATCTCTTTCCTAAATCACAGGTGATTATTCTCTTTACTGCTCAGCTGATTTTACTTATTTATTTATTTTTAAAGGGGAAACAACAAAAAAAACCCAAATCCCACATAAGCAATGTGTCACAAGCACTTACTCCTGAGCAGTTTCCCTAGTTGTCATGAAATATATCAGCAGTTGTCCAAATGAAACAAACTGGAAGTAAAGATCTTCTGGGCCAAACCTTCAAGACTAGGCTATAGCCAAGAAAAAGAGCATGACCATCCCAACTAGTCACTGGGAATTTCACTGCCTGCCATCAAATACACCAGGGACTTTCTAGCTCACTGGCACATGCTGTTCTTTGCATCATTTGGGTTTGTGGAGAGCCCAAGCATCTCAAGATGTTCAGAAGATACAAATCCCCATGCAAAAAACCCACTACAAAAAGCTATTTCACCCTATGGATAGGTTCATGCAGCAAACACAACTGGCCCCAAGGGCATGGGGTGCACTCAGGTGCACCTGAGAAGAAGGTGAGTTTCCTGCAGAAACAAACATGCTAGAAGTTGCTCCAATTCATGGAAGGAGATGTCCTCAGTGCTAATCAGTTAATTAACATGAAAGGTGGTTGATTCCAGAGAGAGAGAAATTTGCTGAAGTGGATGCAGAGGGAGGAGCATCTTCCCAAATTACTTTTAAAGCCAGTCTCTTAACGTAACACACATCTAGCAGATTTCAAAGTCCCTAATTAGGGGTCAGAACTGTACCCAGCTATATGGGTAGGACAAAGGAGGCATGGTGAAGTGAATTTGGTCAAGTTATGGCTGCTCCCAGCACACACTGCACCCTACAAGCCCTGCCAAGTGGCCCTACACTGCCTGGGGAACACAGAGTAGATAAATGCCTTCTCCAGCAGGCTGCCTTGTGTACACACATGAAATCCAGATCTGTGTTTCCACCACCATCACCTTGGTTCCCCATTCCTGATCTACACAGAGGTACAGATCCCCATCAGGATTCAAAGTGAAGGCAGCAGTATGCAGAGCTTGTCTCTGGACTGGTCTTAAAAGCTTTTTTTCCTCTCTCTGACTGCAAGTCATCAATACATTTGCTCTGACAACCTCAAGCACTTAAGACTGGACAGGCTATATGACCAGCTTTTGTCTAGAGACAGCCTTCCCAAGACTCATCACCAGTTTTCTCCAGCCCTGTCCTCATGGGAGCGATCCATCCCCAGCAGGAAGTCGGTGTTGGATTCACAAACCTCTGCTCTGTACCTTCCACCCAAGAGCAAACACGATGCTGAGTGGGATGCAGATGGATAACGGGTGTGAAGTGTTCCCAGCATTTCAAGCTGCGAGGTGAGGAAAGCACTGTAAAGCATTATGGGAAACCAGCCCAGATTTCATGGGGACAGGAGCTGCCTGCAGAGTCCCTGGCAAGGGCAGTCCTCTCTACAGCATCAAGCCCAGAGCATTAACACTCTGTTTTCACTGTTACAGCTCAGGCATTTTTCCCTGTTAAAAGTCCAACCAACCCCCACAGAGCCCTGACGCCACTGCATTGTCACGGAGAAGTGGTGGCTATTTGAAAGCTGCAAGCACGAGTTGTTGTCTTTTCCAAACGTGGGTCATGCTAGCAACACTTCCAAAAAAGAGGATGATTTCCAGCAGCACTGAGCAGGTCTTCACAGCTTCGCACGCACACTGGCTGCAGCTCAGCCCAACTCACCTACTACTCATTCAGCAGCCACAAACACAACAAAACTGAGAGCAAACAGCAGACTACTAAAGAACCTCATGGGTTCAAATGCTACCCAGCCTTAACTGGTCCAGTACCTACACTGACTACAAGAAGCTGGAAGCTACTTGGATGCTGCCTTCTGTAGCAACCCTCTCTATTCCAGCACCTACAGGCACTTCACTATGTTCCCAGTACTCCTGGGACTGCTGGTCCCCTTTGGAGCTGGAGGCTATTTCCCTTCTCCAAACCTGCCCACTCAGCAGATGCTGCTGGAAATTTTGTCTTGCCCCAGACACACAAGGTCATAACTTTGGTTTTACTCTGGTCAAGGAGGCCACAGCAGAAGTTCATCTGCTGATGGGCTCAGAGTAGGAAGCCATGTTCTCCAGCTTCTGATGAATTCCAGCTCTTGGTGCAAACGTAGTGTTACTGTCTGAGCAGCTCATCAAGATGTGGAGAGGGTCCTAGCCAGATACTGAGAGGCTCTTTGGACATTTGCCCTGCCAGCAGTCTCACTGACTGTCTGGAATTTCTCCTACAGGAAAATTTCTCCAGCCAGAAATGGGGGAAAATTTGGGTGAAATATGAACTGGATGCTGCAATAGGATGTAGTGACTTGTTAATAGCATGCTGGCTCACCTCACCTCTCTTCTAACCTTCTCTTCCAGGAACACAAGGCACCAGGATGTCCTGGGCTGCCACCCCAAGGCACATGCTCACTTCATATGGGCATGACAAATCCAGACTGTCTGGGACAGTGCTTTAAACACTGGTGTAACCTCTCCTCAGCCTCTGGAGGTGAGAAAGGAGGCCAGAAAGCTACATAAGCTGAAAGAGATGCTCACTGGCTTGCTCATCAGGCCTCTCTTCCCGGCTTTGGCATTCACAGACTCATCCTTGCAGATGCCAGATGCCAGTGCATCCTTGCGTTGCAGAAAGTGTCCCTCAGCCCTCAGCTGTGGCACCACTACTCCCTTGCCTTCCCGACTAGCATCCTCCAGACTTTCTTGTGTGAATGGAACTTCTCAAAATTATGCCACTGTAGTCCCAACAAACACACAGGGCACCTCTGCTGAGCTCCCATCCCCACCTCACAGGATCTTCCAGGGCTACATGGTAGAGACCTGCTGGCTCCAGCAGAAAGAGGGCAGGAAAGGAAATGGCAGGGTAGATACATACCACGTGTTTACACATCAGTGCAAGAATGACAAAGGTGAGCAGGGCCAGCAAATCTTAGAGTGAGAACTGCAGGACAGCCATGGAGGACCCTTGGACCCCCTGGCTGTAAAAGTTCTGCAGCCACAACAGAGAGTGACAAAGGACAAATCCCTACAGACCCCTGCCATAGGGCTGCTGGCACCCACATCTATGCATGTGTGAGCTTCCACTGCCACAGTCCATAATACAGTCTCCATAGAGAGTCTCCAGTGGCTAGTAAGAGGTTGAATTGATGCTGCATCTCCCCCTCAGGTAGAGGCACTGCTAGCATTCCTCTCCAGACCCCACCAGACCGCCATAAAACCCACTGGGATTTCACACCCCTTTGAGCTGTCTGCTCTCCCACCAGGGCAGCCAGTGGGTTGAGAAGATATTTCCCACATGTGGTGACCATAGCACGAGTTTTTCTTGGAGGAACCAGACTGAAAACCTATTCTTATGCTCTCTGCTCCACCACTCAAGGACAAGTTGAAACCTTTCTGTGCCCTGCACGTAAAGCCACGAGGGCAGCTCAAACAGCAAGCCAGATCAGAGCCTTGGAGAACAGCTCCTCCAGCCAGGCTGTGATGATTCTCACTTCATATCCTCATCATCTGCCCCGAAATCCAAGCCTCCTTTAGAAAAGGCAAGTAGGGTGGGGAACCAGTGATTCATCCTCCCCAGGAATAGAGGCCCAAGTCTGGAATATTGTGACACTTAGTAAATGCTCATGATGTACTTTGTTATGCAACGGAGGTCCAGAAGGAGCACAGCTCCCTCAGGGCTACTTGAAATGGGTTTCAAAAACAATTAAATATATCATAAACAACTTGCAACCGGGAATAAACACCTACAATCCCATCACACCATTCTAGTGATGTCCAAAAAACATTGGAGTAAACGTTTACCAAGGGGGGAGGGGAAGGGGGAAAAGGACTATATCCTCAAAAGAATGATTGTGTCTCCCTTGTCAAACACTCAACCATCCCAGCCCCTTCTCCTCACACTCTGTCCATGCTTTTGCTCTTTTTTTCCAGGCTTCCAGACATCACATCTTTTGAAGCATGCTGTACCTCTGTCAGAAGACAAAAGGACTGTGCTCTGAATGTAGACAGAAAAACTGTTTCATGCCTGCACAGAAATATTCCACCAGACCCCCCCAAAAAAACCCATTTTTTGCATGATTCAAGGATTCTGGTCAAGTTTTTAAATGCTAATACTCATCAACTGGCATAAGTGTAAGCAGCCCACTGAATGGCATGCCATGATTTGTGTGAAAAAGGATTGCACAAATTAACCCTGGGATAATATTTTCCCATGTGATCACTGCTTTATACATCACCAAAAATATGGAAACTAGACTGGCTAGTTGTGGAAACTCAGTGCATATGACAGAAAGCTGTTGTTCATTAGAAGTGTTCTAGCAGTTTAGACCAAACCTTTAAGTTTTATGAGAGATTTCAAAATCTCATTTTCATGGAAATGTTTTCATTACATTAAAAGAGGGAGGGAAAAATAAAATAAAAAAAACCCCAAACCTTCAGCAAAATCTTTTTCAAATTAAGAAGTTGGAAGCTTTGTACAGATGGATTGAAAACACAAATCCCATCAGCAAATAATGAGACCATGAGAACCAGGAAGCAAAACTGATTATGATCAAAAAGAAGTGAAATTCACAAACAAATAGAAGTCTGGTTTTGCCTGTCAAAAGGAGGACCAGCACTCACCGGGTCAGCTCCCTCCTTCAAATTCACATGGTTCTTTTTGCTTTGTTAACAACAAAACATTGTCCACTTCTATTAGCTTTTTGGTGCCTTTATTTTTATTTCTTTTAAAAGTCCAGGTTTGTGAAGGAGTCACCATTCCATTTTTTGTCTGCATCCAGAAGCTCTAGAAATCTATGTGAAAAACACAAAATGCTTTTCCACTTCAAACTGCAGGATTGAGGGATGCAAGAAAAATATCTGACTCTGTGAGATGCTTGCTGGAATAACTGTGCACCAGCCAGCCTGAGAATGAAATGAAATATCTATGCCCAGGGAACATGGAAAGAAGTTAATGAAACATCTAACTGCTCTGTGTTAGTTATCTGCTTGTCACTCAACCTTTACTAAGTGAACACTGTTCACTCTTCCTGCATGATGCCTCCAGAATATACTAGGTACAATCAGCACCCATACAGATTATTCTCACAAAAAAGCTGTTGGATTTTTCATGCAGATAACATAAACAATAAGTGCTTTAAAAATAATATTGATCTGCTCTCTGATTTTTCCACATCAGCTGCTGGAAGAGGGGGATTGGTTCTGGAAAATCTTTCTTGGCAGCATTCTGTAAGGATGCTCTGGCACTGCTGCCCGTGGGGTTCAAGGTACCAACCAGTTTCCCTTCACTCACTCGCTGTAACCTGTGGCTACCAGCAGCCAGCTTTACCCTGCAGACTCTCCCTTTGTCCAGCAGCCATGCAGGACAAGAGAGAAAAAAATAACTGCTAGAAATCAATTCACCCTGCATTTTTGCCCCCTTTTCCTATCCTTTGTACACCCCCAGTCTACAGTCTCAGCATCTTCTGGGAATAAAGGCAGTGTTTTACTCACAAAAAGAGTCACTTAGTCCTTGAAGATAAAGCAGAGGTTTGTAGAGAAAACCCTGCAGTTGTCCCTGGTGCTTCCTCTCACAGTCACCCTCCGTGCAGCTCAGCAGCCTACCAGATAGCTTTTCACATTTCCAAGAAGTGGCAGAGCTTTTCCACTTCTTCTTAAGAAGGTATATGGGTTTGATGGTTGTGGGGGATTTTTGTTTGTTTGATTCCTTTTTGTTCATTTTGGGGTTTTTTTTTTGTGAAGGGTGAGGAGGCAAGCATTGCAGAAAACCTCAGGATCAGCCAAAAAGAAACCAAAAAGAATTCAGTATTTACACACACCCCTTTACTCCTGCAGCAATTTCACTTGTTCTGATTAAAAAAGGGCAATTAAAGTATAAAGAGCAGTCATGTGGGAGTAGACCAAAGGTCCTTCAGCTCAGGATCCTGTCTCAGACTGCCGGTAATGACAGAGGCAGAGGGTGTAAGCCCAGGCGGCAATAGAGTGATCGCTGCCCCAGCTCATCCTCCCGGTCTCTGCGACTCATGGCTCCCTAAGGCAGACACTGCCTCCATACGCTACAGTGAAGAGCCATGAAGAGCTGCAGTGAAGAGCCACTGTCAGTCCTCCCTGAATTTGTCTTGTCCTTTCTTGAAATCACTTCTGTTTCCAATCTCTGCAAAACCCTGTGGCAACATGAACCATCACCAGACAACACGCCAGCTGAAAAAGCCCATCCCTGTGCTCTCAGTCTGTTGCCTGAGAAGAGAGGGCTGAAACCAGTGCAGATAGTCTGCTTGACCTAGCCTGAGCAAAAAACCTCACCTTCCTTCTGGCCACCCTGGCAAGGCTCTTGCTTCTTTGGGAAGGAACAGCAGTGCTGAGGGGTCACCATGTCCGCAAAGACAGAAGACATTATGGGGGGGACCACAGGCAGCCTGTGCCCCAACTTTAATTGTAAACCAGCCCTGACAGCTCAACATAATCTGCCAGCCTGGGCAAGAAGAGCAGCTGCCAAACTGCCATCACTTTTATACTGAAGAGAAATTAAGGGACAGTGTTAACACAGGACTTGTGCATGTACTGACCCAAAGCAGAGTTTATTCACTCCTTCACAAAAGAAACTGAAGCAGAACAATTTTTCTCTTGTTGTTCATGTTCTCTCTGCATCATTTTATGAGCCATCAACAGTGAGACTCAAACCAACCAAAAAAAGCAGAGGTCAAAAATGCCATCTTAAAAATAATGAAAAAGAAAAAAGTACTAATAGCTTCCCTGTTCTGGATTTGGAGAATTAACCCTGCTCAGAGCCATGAGCTTTGGGAACCCACAGGCCAGAGACAGTTTTCTGCCACCCCCAAAGGGTACAGGAGCAATAACAGCCAATTGCCTTTGCTGGGAAGCTCAGGATTTCTGCTCTGCTGAGCTGGGATCCATATTTTTATCCCAGTTTTAGCCAGAATTAGCAAAAGCCCTGCTATGAAAGAAAGAGCTGGTTGTATCTTAACAGGTGGTTTTGCAACGCAGAGGAACTCAGCCTGCACAGTCTTCCTAGGTAGGTGGCGGAGGCAGGAAGGTTTGCTGTGAGTTGTATGAGCTTTTAGGGTATGGTTTCCAGAGCTACAGTTTGAACTAAAGCCCGTGAGAGTGACAACTTGAGAGCACCACTGAAAAATCACCTTCTCAATACACTGACAGTGCTCCCTGTAAATACAACTGTCCAGCTCCTCCCGCTGTTGTTGGGTTTTATTTTTAATCAGAGAAATGTCTTCATCTGAACCTCTTTCAAATGAGTTAGTGGTAGAATAGTTCCTTCTGTCTCAAATGTCCAAATAAAACCTTTTGTCATTTCTGGGTCAAACTTTTCTCCTTAATTTTGGATGACACAAATAGCCCCAATAATTTGGCAATTCACTGCAGTTTGGGACAGAACTCAGTGGCAGACTAGCTGACTTTCCCCCAGGATGGAAGGACATTTTCAGTATTCTTGAGACGTTCCACAATTTCTCCAAATTGCTTTTACCTTCTCTCCCTTACTAACATGGAGAATAACCAAGCTCTGTGTTAGCTTTTCCACTGAATCAGCTCTCATTTTTCAGCAGGAAAACTCATACCTCTCCAGCACTGCCCCGCTCCAGTACAATTCTTTTCCTTCACGGATTACAAAACACTTCACAAAATGCACGCAGTAGGTGGGGAAACTGAGGCACAGAGACTCACAGGATCTGCTAAATGCATCAGTGAAAGAGCCAGAAAACCCAGATGACAGTTCTACCCAATAAACCAGCAAGAATTTATCCCCTTTTTTTCTTTTTGGCTTGCTTTAGAATACTTTTAAAACTTTCTAATTCACCGCAATGGTATTAATTTTTTTTTTACAGCATTCAGAGAACTTAAAATGTATTTGAAGCTGTAGTTTGGTCCCTCCTTGGCAATTCTGGCTGGCAAACAGACCCTCAGAGTGGGACTTTTGGTTTACTTCATGCTTTAAGACCCGGGCGGGTATCAGGGAAACACAGCCCATTTTTCCAGGCTGGCTGTACTAGCTCCGGAGAGCTCAGCAGCTGGCAAGGGGCAGGATCCGAAGTAAATCGTGCCCAAATAAAATACGATAAACGAAACATGGGGAGAAAAACAGAAGATAAAAAAAAAAAGGTTGTCTATGTAACTTGTTCAGTAAATCGCGAACTCCGGCAGCAGTGCTGCGGCTCAGGGAGGTAAATCAGGGTGAGCCACAATCACTGCCTTCCCCACTGAAATACACACATTTAGGGTCAGAAATCGAATTTTTGCAGGTCCTAGGAAAGGAATTTCTTTTTAAAGCAGTGTCCCAGTTGCGGTGGGTCCAGCAGCAGCGCCCCGGTCTGGCTCCCCGGGATCCGGGTGGCTATGGGACCTGCTCCCGCAGCCGCGCTCCGCTCGCTCGCTCCCTGCCCGACCCGACCCGGCACACTGCTTCTCTGCCCGCACAAATCGTCCTGCTGGGATTAAGCTCGGGGATCCCAGGGGTGGTAGTGTAAGGAGAGGCTGCTTTTGGCATCCTTCGGGATACCGAGAAAGCCACGTCGAAGCCATAGGGAAGAGGGTCAGAGGCGCCTGCTGGCGAAAACCAAAACAAAACACCAAAACCAAACTCAAACCAACACAGCAAAACGAAAAGCGAACCAAAACTGCAATTCCAATGTAATTTTCAGGGTTCTGTTTGTTTGGTTTGGTTTGGTTTTTTTTCTCCTTTCGCCAGCAAATGCAGGGCATCCCCCGGGCCGGGAAGCTCCATGCGGCTCCTTCCCTCCCCACCGGGACACGGCGCAGCCAGCCCCGAACCACAACGAAAATCGCGGCCGGTCCCTCCTGCCGGGGACAGTTTATTGTTTGACCGAAAGCGGAGGGAAGGCAAGGCGGCGGTTTGCTGGCCCCGCACACCCAACTCTCCCCGCTCCGCCGTTTCTGACAGCGCTGCCCTTGGAAAATAACAGGCGCTTGGAAGATGACGGTGTCCGTCCCCGCTGCCCTCCAGCCGCGGAGCTGGTGTTTGATGGCTACTTGCGTTCCAAAGCGAAAACCCGTTAGGATCGGAGGTTCAGAGGCAACTTTGCTCTCTGCCGTGCCCGCCGGGCCTGGATCAGGAAGATCCAGGAGCTCACCAGGAAAACGGCGGCTCAGGGAGGAGGGGACCGGCGGCTCCACTTCTCAGCCACTCACGCCCCCTCGGGCTGTTTGCGAGCCGCGATGCTTCGGGCAAGTTGTCGGACAATCGTCCGGCACCCGTATAGACTCCTGAGCAGCTTTCCGCAAACCACGGCTCCGGTCCTAGCTCCGACGGAGCCTGAGGGACGAGCGGATGGATGGATGGATGAATGCTCAGCCGCCTGCCGCGCCTCGCCTCGTCCAGCTAAGCCCCGTGCTTAGCCCTCCACCCCCAGCCCTGGGCAAACGATAGAAGAGGGGGCTCAGCCTTCCCCGCCCCGGGCTGGTCTCCTCTTGGTCCCCCGAAGGCAGACGGAGCGGCGCAGTGCGGGACCCAACGAGCGCGGCACGGAGACGAAGGGCGGCTCGCCGCTCTCCCTGTCCCAGGACGCGGCTGGAGGAAAACAAGCGGTGGCTGCCGGTCCCGCCGAGCGCAGGGAGGACACCGGGGAAGGCCAGCTTGGGGAGTGAGGCAAGCCGGCCCCGGGACTGGGCGGCGGCTCCTCCGGCCGCTTCCCCGCGGGAGCCCACTCAGGGCTGGTACTGGCCGCCACGGCTCCTCCGCAACGCTCCGCTCTGGGAGCACGGCACACGTGGAGCGGCCGCAGCAGCCCCTGGCACCGGGGCGGGATGGAAGCGGGGTGAAGGCTAGGGTGTCTCCGCACTTACTGTCCTGCTGCGGGGTGTCGCTGCCGCTGGTCAGCCCGGGGGACTCCAACAAGCTCCGGCCGGGCTCTCCGCCGGCCTCGTCCGCCTGGGCGGCCACCATGTCTCCCGCCTCCTCCAGGTCCAGCAGGTGACTCACGGAGAAATTCTTCTTGGCTTGTAAATTGTCCAGGCCGGCGGGGCCGTCGAGGCGGGCAGGCAGCAGGGCCTGCCTCTCCATGGCGTGGGCATAGCTGGACGCCATGGTTCCGAGAGAGGCTTTTCTGCCCTCGCCCCCCCCGGGCGTCCACCGCCCCCAGCTCCCCCCCANGGGTGAGAAGGAGACGGGACGGGACCCGACGGCCGCGGGAGGAGAAAGCCCGAAAGGGAGCAGGGTAGGGCCGGGCTTAAAACATGCCGGAGGGGAGAGGCGGCGCGGCCGGCTCAGGGCGCGGGGAGCTGCCGCCGGCCGAGAAGCGCAGGGTGGCTGTGGGGCCGCCGGGGTGGGTGCGCCCCGTCCCTCCGCCTCCGGGGCCGGCAGCTCCCCCCACTCCCTTCCTCCCTCCGCCCCTGCGCTGCCCTCCCCTCCCCTCAGCCCAGCACTTCAAACAGCGGGGGCGGCTCCGTGGCGCTCCGGCCGCGCCGGGCACTCGGGTGGGGGGCAGCTGGCGGGGCCCCGCCAGGACGTGGCACCGGTGTGGCTCCCCAGCATTCCCCCGGGACGGCGGTGGGCATCGGTGGCCACGCCAAGCTCGTTAGCGACTCGTGGGAGCCCCCAGTTAGGGGGTGAGAAGGGAGCACGGGGGGCGTAGGGGGGTGTCCCCTCCTTGGTCACCTGGAACTGTACCCGGAAGGTGAGGGCTGCCCTGGGGAGGGCTTAACGGTACGGGAAAGAAATAGTGGAAGTGAGAAATGCAGATGAAAAGGCGACATAGAGAAATGGAAGAGAGAAATGGAAGAGAAAGCATGAAGGGGAGAAGGAAAAGGAAGAAAGAAATGAGCGAAAGAGGAAGGAAAAGTACAACACAGAAAACTAAGAGAGGACAGACCAAAAGGAGAGCAAAAGGAGAGGGAGAAAAGAAAAAAGCCCCAAAGCGAAACTGCAAAGAGAAAAAGACAGGAGAAAGAGCAGGATGCACTCGGAGCTCCTCAGACCAGCAAGCAAAGAGGTCCCAGCAGTTTGCCCTGGCCCTTGTGGCAGGTAGAGGGGCAGAGAGGTGCCCGTAGTCCACCCCCCCGCAGAAGCGGCCCGAGGGCTGCAGGGCTGGCGGGTGAGGGGGGACCCTCTGGGCCAGGAAAGGCCACCACTGCGTCCCGGTGGTGGGAGCCTGGGTTCCGAGCTGCCACAGCCAGCCCAGAATTTCCATCCCCCCGATCTGGGGAAAGAACATTTGATGCCATCAAAGGGCTCCAGATTGAAAACAGATGTGCTTCCCTTAGTCTCTCCATGCATTTAATTAAGGCACAGGCATGGAAGAGACATTTTCATCATTAGTTTGCTTTCAGCTCCCCCCCGCCTTCTCCCGGGTCCTGGTTTACACTTTGCAGTCTCAAAGACCCAAATGAGTATGGCAGGGCTGTGGGGCTCTGCTGTCCCCGCTTGGGAGTAAGCAAAGCTGGCAGACACAGGCTGGAAAGGACAGAAAAAGACTTGGAGTGAGGTTGCGCATGTGTGCAAAGACGTGTGGGTGTACGTACACCCAAAGAGCTGTGTGTACATCTAGATCCAGGGTGGTGTGTGCCTTTACTGCATGCTGCATAACCCTTTTTCTGCATGTGAGGGAGCATTTGTGTGTGACGTCCTGCAGGACATGCCAAAAGGTTGGATGGGAAGAAGCTGTGTCTTCACATGGGTGTGTGAGGCTTTATCTGGGTGGCTTTTTTATTCTGGCAGCTTATACCCTGGCTCTCAGGTTTCCAGGTTTAGGTACAGCAGGGTGGGTGAGCATACCTACTTCCATGCTCTGAAGTTCTCTGTTCACACCCCTGAGGGCTGCCCAGCACATGAAACACACTTTTCTCTGCCTTTTCCAGATATTTGGCTGCCTTTTTTCTGGGTGAGCTGCGTTTATCCTCTATCTTCCTGTTCTCCTTCAAAAGGATGTTGCAACTGACCTGGATTTTCTGAGTGGATGCTGTAGAGTCCCAGTCACAGCCACTCCTTTCCCTGGCCGTGGGACCTGATTTTAGCCCCAGGCAACCTCTGCCACTTAGGTGACAGGAGAATCCACAGAAAGCAGAACAAGAGCTCTCTGTGCCACCTTCACCAATATCCTCACTGACATCCCTGGTAAGAAGTATTGCTCCTTAGATTGCCCAGTGTCTAAAGGCATCTTTCAGACAACCCTTTCTTCCAGCCTTGGGGTTTGGGAATATAGCCCAGTAGCAGCAGATGTCCTGGAGAGGTGGTGGGATGAAATATATTGGTGCTGTGGACAACCACAGCAACATATGCATCTGCTACAAAGGAAGAGTCTCACCTGCAAGGTGATAAAGAGGCTCAGCTCCAAGACCAGCTACTGTGAGCTGCAGGTGCTTCCCATACATACAGCACTCAGAGGCTGAAGAGCAACATGGGATGCCAGATTCACATTCTGGAAGTGGCCTAAGCACCTCATTTCCCAGATGTCACCTGCAACCCAACCAAATTTCTGTGTCTGATGGGAGAACTCTGCTGAGAGACAAGATGAACCCAAACACAGGCTTTTCTAGCTCTGTCTGTCTCAAAGAAGGCTAGGAACAGTGGGAGGCCTCCAAGACTGCACTATACACCACAGGGCTTGGCTCTTCTTTCAACTTGCTATGACCAGGCAGGTCCTAGGCCCAGGTGCCCTTCAATATGGAAATCAGTGTGGTAGGAACTTCCTGGGCTCCAAGAGAAGATGTGACTGTGCCACCTTGGCTAATGAACTGCTTTTATCCCTAGATCATCTGTGGTGGCTTTGGACCAAGCTGGTCTGTCAAAACAATGCTGGCCTGTTCTACATGTACCAGAGGGCAGAATCAGTGCAGCATCCATGATATTCTGCTCCATGGTTTGCCTATGGGAAGCCTAAGGATGGCAGAAGTAGAGATAGCAGCAGGGGAAAAAAAGTCTCACCAGGAGAAAGAAGTAGGATGTGCTCTTTGTAGCAGGGTGTCCTATTGTACTGAGAATCAGCTCAAGCTGGATGGAGTGGGGAGGATAAATGAAGTGACTTGGTTATGTGCAGGAAATTAGTCACATGAGAAGAAAATGATGGACCAAAGTGGCCCACAAAGATCATGAGCAAAAGAGAAAGAGAAAAAAATCAGAAAGATGAAAGAGAGGGGATGAAGGACGTGATCTCTGAGCTCGTGGGTGAGCAAGCCAAGGGGCCCTAGGGCCCCACATAGCTGCAGATCTCAGTCTGCCACTAAAACAGAAGTAGGATCATCTTTACAGGTCAAGCATGAAATGTCTTTTCCTTAGCTATTTTCTTTAACTGGATTCAAAATTTTAGAAAACTTCAGCTTAGAGTACAGGCAGATATTATCACCTTACCTGAATGCTTAAGGGTATTATTGCTTTCATCTCCCACTCCATCAATGAAGGCAGAAGAGGATGGGGCATTTGCCACCCATCTCAGATACATGAGTTTGTTCTTGTGCAAGTGCCCAATAGCCAGCCTTTCACTCACTCTAGGGCCTATAGGAGGTCCTGCAGAATGAACAGCTGTAGGAGGGGAATGAGCCACTCTGTGGCCTGCTGTAACCCAAAGATCTCAACAGAATTCCCCGTTTCCCATCCCACCTCTACTCTCCAGTGTGTACCTGCCTAGCAACTGCTCACATCCCCGTTCCTCCACCTTCCCAGGCTGTCCAGAGAATGATTGCTTCCTGCTCACACTCCCAAGAAGGCAGGGACATCTGAGCCTCAGCTGCCAGGGGAGGAGAAACCCAAAAGTCCTGAGGCAGCCAGAAATCTGCTAGGTAATGCACCCACTGCTGAGAGGCCAAGCCTCACACTACAGACAGGAGCCAGACTCTAATTTGTCCCTCTCTGCTTTCAAAAGTGGTTATCACTTTGAAGGACATCAGTGAGACTCACCAGCTGGAGTCTTGCCTCAAGACCTATCTTCTTTGCTGTGACCATATCTGATACTCAGAGAAGGCAGAAACCACAAACTCTCCCATTCTCCCTCCCCCAGTTTCATATCAAGAAGGGGAAAACCAAAAATCTGTGTCTCTACAGATGACCAGCATAATTGGCTTCTGCTTTCTTTTCTCACAGAAAATTAGAAGCTCAATCTGCAGTCTCACTGAGAAAGTCTCTAATTTGAGTGTTTGTTCTGACTCCTGAAATTTCCCATTAAACTCATGTCAAGGGTGGAGGCTGGGCCCACCACCAACCCAATGACAGACGCTCCACAGAATCACAGAATCATTAGGGTTGGAAAGGACCCTCAAGATATCTAGTCCAACCAATAGCCCTACACTACTCTTAGCCCTAAATCATCCCCTGAAGAAACACATCCATCCTCTTCTTAAAAACCTCCAGGGATGGTGACTCCACCACCTCCCTGGGCAGCCTATTCCAATATCTCACCACTCTTTGAGTAAAGAAATTCTTCCTAATATCTAATCTAAACCTACCCTGGCTCAGCTTAAGCCCATTCCCTCTAGTCCTGTCACTAGTCACAAGGGAGAAGAGGCCAAGACCTGCCTCCCTAGAATGGCCTTTCAAGTAGCTGAAGAGAGCAATAAGGTCTCCCCTCAGCCTCCTCTTCTCCAGGCTAAATAACCCCAGCTCCCTAAGCCTCTCCTCATAAGGCCTGCTTTCCAGACCCCTGATTAGCTTAGTTGCCCTTCTCTGCACCNCTAAAACTACTTTAGTAATAATAATGATGATGATAAATGAAATATATACAAATATGTACAAAACCCAATACTGAACCCAAACCCCCATGGTAGATGGTAACTACGTCACCACTGATACTGTGGCAGTAGGCCTCAGCAGCAGATGAGTCAGGCTCAGGGGCTGGATCCTGGTGCTGGATGCAGGAACTTAGGGATCACCAAAGCACAGGAGAAAAGGAACCAAGAAGGGAGAATAATCTAGCAGTTCAGCAACTGAGAGTAATCATCTAGCCAGGGGGAGCTGACCCCCAGTTTATATATCGAATATGACATATATGGGATGGAATACTTTAGTTGGTCAGTTTGGGGTCACCCGTCCTGTCTGCTCCTCCCTGAAGGTGCAGCCTTTACCCTGCACCCCCCATGAGACACAAGAGTTAGCAGCGACCTTGCTTTGCATACCAGTCCCAGGTACTAAATCTAAACATTAGGCCTTATCACAGCTGGAATCTGGCAGTGTCTCTGAAAATATGCTGCTAGTTTCAAAATGTGCAGTTTCTCAGAGGAGTTTTAACTGAAAAGTCAAATCTCTGAACAGAATTAGTTCTCTTCTAACCCAAACCAGGACAACTCAGTACTGGCAGCTCCTGTGGTACCCAGCCCCATCACATGAGCTACCCAAGCACACTATAAGCCCTCAGAAACATTTCCCTTACGTTCGCAGCTGTCCGAACAGGAGCCTCTTAGCACCACAGTCTTGATGACAGTTTTCAGGTACAACTAACAGGAGCTGACAACCTTCCCAAGGGTCTTGCAGTCAAGAAATACTGAAAGCAGATAAGGAGCTGGGCAGCAGTAACATCCCACAGAACATCCCTCTCCTTGTAGCTGGCATTAGTGGAGTGCAGGAAGACACCAAGCACTAAGCCAAACCTTCACCCACTCTGCTCCCGCATTCAGCTTATGTGCACTGACCACCACATCACATGCCTTTCCCAGCATAACTACCTTTGTTTCAGGTGCCTTAAATATCTTCTCTTCTACCTGAGTTTAAAAAGAGCCAAACAGACAGAAGAACCTGTGGAAGCTGTGACATGCAGTGGTGGATTCTCAGCTATCTAATAATATTACAGCACTCAGGTGAAGCATTTTGTTCAGGGAGTGAAAGGAGTTTGGTTCTCTCTTCCCTCTCTTATTTTCACAAAACCTGTCAGCATGTAGTGTCTTAGAACCCTTTTCTCAATCTGCCTAATTTGTTTCATCCTAGCAATTTAAAAATAATATTGCAGGAGGACAGCAGGGGGAAGGAGGAGCTAACAGCCAGTACCATTGGAAACCTGACCAAAATGCACACACAATTAATTATTGCTCTGCACGTCTTACCCTAAGCCATGCAAGATGCTCAGCTATACTAAGACATGCTGGGTACCCTCCAGCACTGCTCTCCTGAGGGCCTTGACAGGGTTTGAGCACTTCAGACAGGTGATTCAGAGGACAGGAAGGCATGAACAATGCTTACTCGTCTCCTAGGCCCATAGCAGCACCAACTTTGGAGTGGGAGTGCTCCAAGATAGACCTTTGCTCCCCAAAACATCACCCACAGCTCCTTAAGGGCAAGCTGATGAGAGGCATCAAACCAGAACATCTCTCTGCTGCTTCCCACTTCTCAGGCTGCATCAATACTGTCTGGTCCCTTGCCTAGCTCAGCGAGATCCCCACTGATGGACTGTGTTGCTGACGTCCAGGTGCTAGGAAGCCAAACCAGAACTCTCTTACCCTGGAAAGTTTTCCTCCCATCACCCTGTCATGCTGATTCACTGAAATGTCTGATATCAAGCCTTTTAGTGCTTGCTCTGCCCAGGACTGGATGAGAACTACACTGAGCTGGAGACAGAGAGCACCTGCAGAAACATGTGTGTGCATGTAGGTGTATCACCTTACACGTGTGTGTGAGCGTATGGATATGTGTGCACACATTCAGGTCTGGATACAGACCTCTCCTCCACAAACTCCTGCTGTACACTTGGGTGAAATCTCTCTCTTTTCTTCTTTTCTTCCCCACACAGAGGTGTGTTACTAGACCTGTGAGGATCAGGTAGTCTACAGTCATTTCAAGCTGTAAACTCAACATTAGGGTTTCTTTTAATCCCAAACATCTTGATATCATCTGGAAATGCCACGAGCAGTTTATAATTAGGGTTTAGCATGCAGATTAATACCAGCAGCTCCAGGGTGAACAGACCATCAGAGTCTAATCAAAGCTTAAATAAGGCAGCAATTTAAAACTGAGATTTATTATCCCTCTGCATAATGTTTTGAACCATGGGCTGAGTTCACATCACACATAATTATTCCTGGAAGTGCTATCACATCTCCAGTCAGAGCGAGATGGCTTGTTACTGGTTCCTGGGGGTGGTAAACACTAGGTTTCAGGAACTTATTTAGGAATATCACAGCATTGACACTGCACAAGATTTAGAACCTGAAGCAGGAGAGCACTTGCACACATGCACAACGCATGGGGCTTCAGCCCCGTGTGGATACTGGGGCAAGACCGTGCACTGACACTGTTTCTTGCTGGGTACCAGGTGTAATAAGGGAGGTGGCCCCAGCACACTAGGTGATGGGTTCTTTGTTTGCCATCTCCTATAGCCACATGTGAGTGGGGACAAGGAAGGTGTGGGGTATCCAAGGAGGGGATAAAGCCACCTCACAGAAACAGAACCATCACAACAATTGGCATCACGTAGCAGGCTTGGTGGCATGGTCAGCTAAGGGCTGGGGAAGGAGTCCTGGGCCAAATACAGCCAGGGAAATGTCCTTCTGAATGATATTTCTGCAAAGTCCCATCTGGGTGGCCCCTGGGAGTAACCCCAAGTCTCAGAGGTTTGATTTTCAGGGTAGAGGTTGCTGGGCTGTCTGTGCAGCACCAGGCTTGGAGTTTTCAGTAGCAGGGCTCCTAGTTTTTCCCCTAGACTACCCAGTTAGGGCAGGAGCCCTTCCCTTGCCTTGTCTTTTATAAAACACAATTGGAGGAGGAGGCTGGGAGAGGGGAAACTTGTACATAGGTTTGTCTGTGCAAGTCCCAGTTTTTAGGTTTCAAGACAGTTTCAACCATTGCCACCTAGCTTTCAACAGCCATGACAAGCTCATTCACCAGCTGGCAATGGTAAGAATTAATCTCTTGTTTTCTTCTTCTGTAAGCTTTACATCAGGTGGAAGAAAGGCTGTGAGGAAGGGAATGTCCTCATCTCCATCCTAGACAGTCTGTGGATCTGAACTAGAGTTCAGCTCATAGCTTCCCTGTCTTTGATCTTGCTAAGGATGTCTGTGGCTATCAGGTCTACCTCTGACCCTGGAGACTTCCTCCGTTAGGTGGTGGGTGTCAGCACTGCCCTGAGATGATCCTCAGGATCAGCACCATGTCTGAGGTGGAGGGAGCAGATAACACACATCATGGCTTCTCATGACAACATAAGATGGGGGTTCATGAATTCCACCAGTAAACTGCTGTAGACACAAACCTCTTCCCACCATGGCTTTGCTCCAGTGGCGAGGAGCTATGCGAGCACAGTGACGGGGCACAGTCCTGTAGGTGGATGGCACTTGCTTCATGGCACTATGCCTGCTCCATCCCCTTTAAGGATTTCAGTAGGGTTCCCTGCCTCAGGAGCCTAGCAAGAAATCAGGCTGTGGCCTTTTCAGTTTGCCTGTTCACCTACTGTGGCTACCTGGGGGCACTGAGACAGCTACTAGGAACCCCTCTGGGCCAGCTAAACAGAGCTAGCTAAGTGAAATTAGGACTAAGTTGCACATTCCTAAGGCTCAGACTTGAGCTGGCTCCAGAGCAGGCTGCATAAGGAGCTGCACTTTTGGGTAAGCCAGCCATTGAACCAGGGTTTTATTACCAGGCAGGGTAACAAAACCAAAGCACTCAGAGGTCACCTGGGAACTTTAATCAGCACTGAGGGTCACTGGGTAGCAGGCTGGGCTGGAGGAGGGCAGGGACCAGGGCACATAAATAAATAAATAGACATATTGAAACCACCTCTATTCCTCCAAATGATCTCCTCTCTCTCTTCCCTTCCCCATGCACATTATAAAGATCTCAGCTCTTTACAATCAAATGTTCAAATGGCCCTAATTTCCCCAGAAGAAACTCCAAAATCTCCTGTAAATTTAGCTGAGGAGTTTATCCACTGGGTTTGGTTGGTGAGGTTTTTTTTTTTAAATCCTTCACTGCAGGAGATGAAAGTTTAGTCTGCTGGACTGCTCTTGGACTGGATATCAGATAGCCTAACCCTGGAGAAAGAAGGAGTCCAACCAGCTTCTCTCCCCTGCAGGAAAGAAAAAAAAAAGAAAAACCTCCCATAATCAGAGTCTGGGCAGACAAATTGGCACCACTGTTTTCGAGTTTTCTCCCTCCACCCCCCTTTCTGGAAGAGCACTAACCCTTCAAAGCACAGTCACAACTCACAAATATTTGTGGGTATTATATTGCAAGAGGGGAAAAAAATCCAAAGGAAGGTAACTGTTAGTTAGCTTAGCTTAGTCCCTCTGCCATGGAAAGCCACTTTATGCATGTCCATAAATCTCCTTTGTAAGTGGCCATTAAAATTGCATCTTGTTTAATTTTTTAATTTTTTAAATCTTGTTTAAACACTTTTTCTCATCTTGGAAACAAATGATGTCATTGGCAGGCCCAGTAATGAGCTGAAAAATAGTCAACTTTCTAATGTTTTTTGGGGCTCTCTCAAAAAGCAAACATTTCCTTGCCAGTCTGCTAATCCAGCCAAATACTTCAGCACGTGATTAACAACCAACTTGTCTTTCAAGTGCCTTGCTCCCCTAGGGACATCTGTCCATGCTCATCTTCATGCAGGAAGGATGCTTCAAGTGAGGAGCATGCTGAAACTGTTGCAGGATGAGGGTCCCTGGGCCTGGCTGATGAGCTGTTGAACTTCTCATTACATGACTGATGGAGTTTCCATAGCAATTGCACATGGGTGCCCTCACCCACTCACTGATGGTCACTGCTCCTCCCTCTCCTTCTGCAATCTTGAGACTGATGTTCTCAGGGTTTCTTTCTTTCTAACAGTCAAACCTGCCTCTTTTTTTTTTGTTTTTGCCCACTCTTCAAAGGACAAGGCTTTCTCCAGATGCCACAAAGCATGATCATCACTAACCTGCACAGCCCTTTGCTTCACAGACATGCCCTTGACACCCAAAATGCCATTTGGTTGAAAGGCTCCTTGCCAGGCACTTGTGCTGTTTGGTTTGGGTGTGTGGCTGGGGGGTTTTTAGGTTTGTTTTAATATGAAATTTATTTTTTTGGAAGCTGTTCTAATGAAGTGGAAGCAAATCCAAAGACCAGGCTGTGTAAATGGGGAAAAAGAAATGCAAAACTTGAAAATGAATAATTGGCATGGTTTTAATTAAAAAGTGGTTAACTGTTTCGGGGTGAAGAGCATGGAGTTGGGCTGACACCATCTGACCCCTGGAAAGAGCACGTTAAGCTGTTCACCATGCTGTGGGTAGAGAAATGGGAAATAAATACATCACAGCCACTTGGAAAACTAAACCATCTTTAGGGCTCAGCTGTAAACTTTCCTCAGCAATTTATTAGAGTTCCACAAAACACTTGTTGAGTAGCCTTGTCCTGTAATAAATATCAGTCCTTGTTTGTTTGTTTTTGTAATGGGAACAAAACCACATCTTTTTATTTGTAAAGTGGGTAATTTAATTCCATGGCAAGAAACACATTCATTGTCCAGAACACCCAGAAAAGATTGCCACAAAACTTGCAGTTCAGGAGAGAGAGGAGGGTTACAGAGCCAGCTGATACCCAGAATCAGTTTCAGGGAAGATTTCCTTGTTGGCACAGTCCAGTTATGCTGGAGATGTCATTACAAAGAGCAGGCAGACACCACCACCCCTGCATAAGGCAGATGTTGTCCCAAAGGATGTGGAGCATCGGAAGGACAAGGCAGACATGGATGAAAGGCAATGAGGGACAGTGAATGGAAGGGACTTATCTGGGCCATGCAGCAGGTCCAAGGTGCCAGGGGGAGCTGACCTCCAACCCTCCATTCTCAGCCTGCTCTGTGTGCTCAAGGGTTTGTTGGGATTGCCTCCAGAAAATGCAAACCCCAGATTTGTGCCTCGGCTGCCAGAAAGGAGTCTGTCGCATCCGTGTGTCAGCCCTGCTCCAGGAGCCCTGTTCAGCTGCCTGCTGACACGTTCTGTGTGCCTGCTAGGGGCCTCTTTCAGACCAGTTCCAGTAAAATGGGTGTTGTTTGAAGGCAGAAAACCACCTCTGTCCTGCATTTCAGATCTGAGCTCATCATGTCTCTCAAACCTAGAGCCAGTCTGAAAACATCAATGTTCTCTTCTAAAGGCTGATATGCTTCAACATTTCTTGCTCTGCAGGCTGTCAGCCCTTCTGGGGGGCTTTTTCTGGCCTCAGTGGTAGGAGGATGACAGAGGTGATGATCTCAAGTACATCTGGAGGTGATACCTTATGAGAACAGGGAGTACTTGCGAGCATCCATCCCCTTTTGTGCCCCAGTTTTTGGGAGCCTGCCCTGCAGAAAAAGAAACAAAAGCCTATCCTTTAAAATCAGTTCTTGGTGGGTTTGGTTTGCCCACCCTCTACAGGCAGCCTGGCTCTGGATTTAATGCTAAAAGATCTCTGAGCTGAAATAGCTGGGGGTGGGGGGGGGGCTACTACCCAGATAAGTAATTACCCAGTGTGCTTTCCCAGGGACAGCCCAGCAATTATGGTCAGCAATAAAGAAATCTGGTGGTTGTCAAAACACAGACCCTCACTCCTCCAAGCTTTTTGAGAGGGGCACAATTAGCATGCTGATGTGATTAAAGCCACGTTCAGCTCTGCGATAAGAGAGTCAGATGCACCCAGATAACTCCTCCAAAGCCAGCCACTTGAAGCCAAGGTGTTGGTTACCTGATTTGTAGCTAATCAAGTGGAAATCAACCATTCCTGTCCACATAGCTACATCATGCCATTAAACAGCCAAATCCTCTTCTCTCACATGTCTTTGAGGGAGATGAAATCCATATGGCCCTGAGAGTTTGCACAGGCTAGGGATGGAACGAAGGACAGGAACAGCATTTCTTCAGGACAGAAGACAATGGAAATGTTTCCACTGATTCCAATAGGCTCTGAATCAGTGGCTGCAACCAATTTTCCTCCTAAATGGACTTCCATATGTCTAAAAAAGTCTTGCAAGTGCTGGAATTTATTACAGAACAAACCTGTACTTTATTACTCTGCTCCCCGACTCCGAGTGTTCCTCACTTTAAATTCCTTGGTCAGCCCTTTCTGGGCTTTGGGGTTTGCTTTTGAGAAATGGATTCACTTCTACAGCAAACATTTTCTGTGAAACAGAGGAAAGTCTTCTCCCTCTGCCCCAGACTTTACTTCACTTTGCTGAGAACTTGTGTCTTTAGCTTGGTCAGAAAAATAAGTGGCTCTGTGTGCAGAGTAAAGCACAGGGAGGAAATCAAGTTCACCAGACCTGAAGCCTTCTCTATTTTACAGATAGCCTCTGAATGCAGATATTTGGGCAAAAGCCTAGCAAAGTTGATTTTGATGAGAAATTTTCCATTTTCCACTTCTCTAAAAACAGAAGATACTTTATTTTGCCATCTTTGTGACAGGCATCTTTAAACTTCAGATTTTTCTATTTCCTTCTTTCATTAAACTGAAACAAAAACTGGCAGAAGGGCACTTCTTCATTTTCATCAAAAACTGGTTTGTAGGGAAAGAGAGCCCCTTTCCTGCCCATGTTATTCATGCTATGGACTACACTTACAGGGATTTAGGAACCATTTTCAATAGTGGTTTAGGCACTAAAAGGGACTTCTGTATGACCAGCTTCATATCTCCATATTCCAGCACTATCAGTAAAGGTTAAGCAACTCAATACCTTTTATCTTGTCCTGAGATGTCAGTGAAAGCCAGGCTTCCTACAATGTCTTGAAATACAGCTTAAGTTTGATTCAGTTCCTAAAACCTAACATAACTTTTCAAACTTAACTCCTCATGTTATATTGCAATGGTCAGAAACATTATGGTTTTCAAATTTATTTATATGAGCACAAAATTTTCTATTTCCTTGCATGAATGCAAACACAGGAAGACAGTTTCAAAGCAACTCCCCCAAGGAACATCCCTAAGGCCCCATTTAATTCCCAATTTTAAGAAGTTTCTAAGAGCATTTTTCAGTTGATGTTAACTTTAGTTTAAGGGTGTTGTTGTTTCAAAATGAAATCTGAAAACGTTCCATTAGAAAACAAACCCAAACTGCTTGGGTGCCTTTTCCTTCCTTCTCCAGAACAGTTCTTGAAGCTGATGGACATTCACAAGTATTTTCAGCCAGCCTAAAGCACAATCTTTGGCAAATAAGGAATTTGCCTCAAAAAAAGTCGTCATTTTCCCGTTCTAACAATGAGGATAAAATCCATCTATGATTTGAAGTGACTGAACAATGATGACAACAATTTGCCCTGATGATTGCAGAAAAAGATAAATTTTGCTTATTACTTTACCTATGTATTTATAGATATCTGAAATTTATATACATGTATATACATATATCCATTTATATACATATATCCATTTATATACATATATATACATATACACACACAGCTCTTTCCGTCCAACATGAATGTTTTCAACACAGAAAAAGTAAAGAGAAGAGATTTAGTGCTGATTAGAACAAAAGTCTCACTGTACCTTACAGATTTCAGTATGTCTCATTAAAACTGGGCTTGAAATATACATATCCTTCAATAAATAAAGCTTAAGGTACATAAACACTGCAGCGGATATAAATTATTTTAACCAAAGTATGTAGGGGGAAAAAAAAAATTCCTGGAACACCATCATCCAGGGCATTTTACAGTAAATTGGACTTCATCAGTGGGTTTGTATTTTTATTTGATTTTGGAGTTCCTCCACTAAAGCTGTAAGTTTTGTAGAATTTATTTCACACCTTGTAATTTGGAAGGTTACACTCCATTGAAATTCCTCTCCAAAAAAAAAGGGCCTGAGTAATTAATGTCTTTGGGCTCAATGTTCATTATATCCCAGTAGTGTGAAAATGCATAAAAATAAGACATGGGATTAGGAGCTTAACAGCCTCACACATTTGCAGAGCTGCTGCACTGGCAAAAATTTCCCTGCCCTTTTGGAGCAGAGCATGCTCCTGGCTGCTCTTGCTTGTTTCATTGGATCATCTGAGTTATTAGAAAGTGCCTTATAAAAACCTCCTATCTCATGCTCCTGTTTTTTTCTTGGAAGCAGATAAATAAAAGGGGTTTGGGCCATTTCTTCCCATGCTCTTCTATTTTCTTCTCTTCATTTGGTGGCAGGATGTGCTTTTAACTCCTCACAGAGACAATGGGAATTCTGGCCACTTCCAAGATGCCCTTGGAAAGGAAGCAGGACCTGGGTTTTGATGACCAAGAGTTGAATTGCTTCCTTTCTCAAACCACCCTGGGTTCTCCTCCCTGGTTCCAAGGAGGTGGAACAGCTCTGGGTTGAGTCACAGATTCCATTTGCCCTTGATGGATCCATAGATGCAGTGGGTGGACTGTGGTAGGATGTTTAGTGGAATCAATATTTACACCCCAGATAACAGTGCCATAAACAGTAACTTTGACCAGAGTTTATTTTGGAGGGACACAAAACATTCACAAAGTTGGGCTGAATTTGACAAGCACCTCTTGCCAAAAAACCAAACAAAACCAACAAGCCTAATACAGGAGGCTCTTTTTTAAACTTCAAAACATTTCATTCCAAAGTGTTTTCAAAGCAAAGAGATTGACTTCATGTAGGTGTTTCTGAAGTGAGCCTTTTGGAAGTTTTATTAAAAACCCTGACTTTAGAAAATAAAATGAAATTAGACTGTAAAATGGAACATTGTGTTTCAGATCAAGGATCACAGTGTGTGTTCTAGGTTGACTCAATATTTCTGGTGGTTTGTTTGGTGGTTTTTTGTTTTTTTGTTTTTTTTTTTCCTTTTTTAATTCTGTCTTGGTTCAAAACAAACAGAATTGCTTCATTCCCTGGTCCCTTCCCCCAGGTATCTGAATCTGACCACAGTACAAAGCATCCTTTATTCACCCAGGTTCCAATCACTCACCCCAGGGCATGGCTGGCCAGAATATCTAAGGAGAACATCAGCACAGCTCTCCCTGCAACTCTGGCTACTCAATTTCCATCCAAACCTGGCAATTCCTATTGTGCTGAAGTCCATTCCAGCTTTGAGTCACTCATCAAGGCTTCCTCTATAGCTGATGGGCAGAAACTCCAGCCCCAAATCCTTAGGACAAGCCATAATCTGAACATGCCACTTGATTTTAGAGGAAACCAAGCTGTCCAGTTTGGACTCAGAGACACCTTAAGTGAGGGGATGTGAAGGCCACAACAGATCTCCCCTTGGGCAGAAGGAATCATTGGAAATTGCTGTTTTCATTACTGCACATGGCTGTAGGAAGGAACACCTTTGTCCAAGACAGATCAACTACAGCATCTGCCCTGGGAATTAATTTCTCAGCAGCAGTTAGGAAAAGTGCATCAACATTTAAGTACTTTGCTGCCTTCTGATGTTTAAGGTCACATTCACTTACCTTTCTGCCAGACTCTTCTTGGCTGTAATATGGTGCCTGACAAGAGATCCACAGAAGGGCTTTTCAGGATGTTCTTCAAAGAAGAGCATGCCAGGAAAAAAAGGTCCATTGCATTTTCCTTTGCACATTTTTAAGCAACACAAGTAATATAACTGGTTTAGCATCTTAGATGAGGTTTACTCATTTTACCCCATGAGCAGTGCTTCTAACTGCATGCAGTTAGCACACTCTTTAAAAAAGAAATAAAATAGATTACACATTTTCTTTGAGCTTCATGAAAGAAGCTCCTACCTCCAAGCTTGAACTGGAGGCTGTGTTGCAGCCTCCCTTTGCTCTCCAGCCCTAGAGAGCTGGTTTGTACTCAGAGCAAGCCACCTTTGCAGTGAAAGGGCAAGGGGATTCTAAGGAAACATCAGAGCTTCTCAGATGGGTGAAAACTGGAGATGTCTCCACAAAGTTATTTTTTAGTTTGATCAGAAAATCTGTTACTGCATACTCTGGCTGGTGAAGAGGTAGCAAAATCATTCAGCTTTGGGTCATGTATTGTATCTATTCTGCCCTCGTGAGGCCCCACCTGGAGTACTGTGTCCAGTTCTGGGCTCCTCAGCATAGAAAGGATGTGGACCTCTTGGAGCAGGTCCAGAGGAGGCCACAAAGATGATCAAAGGACTGGAGCACCTCCCCTATGAGGACAGGCTGAAGGAATTGTGGTTGTTCAGCCTGGAAAAGAGAAGGCTTAGAGGGGACCTTATAGCAGCCTTTCAGTACCTGAAAGGGGATTATAAGGTAGAAAGGGAGAGACTTTTCTCCTGGTCAGATTGCAACAGGACACAGGGGAATGGCTACAAGCTGAAGGAGGGGAAATTTAGGCTGGAGATTAGAAGGAGGTTCTTTACCCAAAGGGTGGTGAGGCACTGGAACAGGTTGCCCAGAGAGGTTGTGGATGCCCCATCCCTGGCAGTGTTTAAGGCCAGGCTGGATGTGGCTCTGGGCAACCTGGTCTAGCGCGTGTGGCGTCCCTGCCCATGGCAGGGGGGGTGGGACTAGATGATCTTTAAGGTCCCTTCCAACCTGAGCCATTCTATGATTCTATGTAGTGGTTCTCTCAAATTTAAATCAGATGGGAAAAGAGACAACTTGTTTTCAAAAGTAGACTCAGCAAGGATTATGACTCTAATCATTCTGTTGTAGCTGCATGTAGCTGAGCATGTTTCAGAGTTTGAATGTAGCAGTAAACAATCACCATCCCTTCTTTTCTTACCAACTTTTCTTGCATCACAGCTCTGTCCCCTCCTGAGGACAACAAGGAAACCTGGTGCTGTTGTCCACATGAGCAGGCAGTAATCTAGTGCTTTGCTTGCTCTGCAGATATCTACATGAGTTGACGCACAAGCAGGAAGATGAGTCACAGATGGCTCCAATAGTGTTGAAAACTCAATGCAGATCTGAGCAAGTTTTGGATGCTTCCCACCATGCATTCTTCACTCTCTGTCTCACTGCACAACCTGCTGTGCAAATGCTTTAAGGAGTAACAGAGAGAAAGAGCTGTGCCTTGGGAAGAGGAAAAAATACTCTCCTCAAACACAGTCAACGAGGCAAAAGGACATAGGTTTAAAAATGCAGCAGTGGAGTTTCCAGTCAGACCTTGTGGTAAACTTCTACTGCTGAGAGACAGATTCTCCATCATTGCAAGGTGCAGAAACTATAGGAAACTACATAGAAACTATATAGAAACTACATATATATACTATATAGAAACTACAGGCAGGGTGGACTTGGTTGAGGTTATGAGCTAGAGGACATCCTGAGATCCTCTTCAGTTCTGTCATTCCAGAACAGGAGGTCACCCTATCTGCACCTTAATCTTGCTTGGAAAGTGCACTCAAGTCCACACCTAGTGGCTACTGAAATAGCAATCTAGAAACAACACTAATATGACCTTTCAGCAGGAGCAGGGCTCACATTTCCCAGGGAAACATCCCCATGAGCATCACATATACTTGCACAGTTAAGCAGGACTGAGAGAGGAAATTTTGTTTGAGGGTACCCAGGACTGGATGAAAAATGCTGTGACCCCATGCAGCAAAACACTTAGGCAGTGTATACCATTCTGCCTAGTCAAATTTATCCTCTGAATTGTTATGGGGTAACTTTAGTCCAACATGCCAGATGGAGGTATCATATGTCTTCCTGCAGCCAGTGTAAAACATGGAGCCAATACAAACATGTTCTAGCTAATACAACACAAAGCAACAGTGTGTACACACCTGACCTGGATCCTATTTGTCCTGCCAGGTGATGATGCAATACACAGACTGAGTGTTAATGATGTGGAATCCTAGCCCCATCTATTGCCCTGACAAGCCCTCATCTAGTGTTTCCACCTTAAAAACCTCTTATGTCAGTTCAAGCTCACATGCAGCATTCAGAGATACTAATATCCTCCTGACAAGTCACTTGTGATGAGTTTTCCCATTCTCAAGCAATCAGGCCTACAAAGGGAGCCTATGTGGAAAGGGGTTTATGCTCCTTAGCAATGATACAAGAAAGAACATTGATGTTCAGCACCTCGACAGAAAACCACCCAGCAGAAGAGTCCCAGCCATCAGCTCTGAGCAGTGTATGAGGCAAGCAGCCCTTGATCTGCTCTTGGCAGTATGGCCTACCCACAGCCAACTGCCCAGGCAGTAATTTAAGGCAGATCCCCATCAACCTGAGGTTCTGCATCACTTAGCATGGATCCAGCACACTGCCCATGCCTAAGGCTAGGCTCCAGCAGGGCTTTCTCCCACCTTCAGCTACTAACATCACACATGCCTTCCATGTCCACATTAGCTCCACTGACCACCTCATGGTGATCTCCTCAGCTAGGCCTTAACATGGAGGATGTACCAAGGCACCCTTGTTCTCCAAATACATACTTTTGTGTCCTCTAAAAGTACCTTCCTTCTCCCCTTCAGCTGGGGTGAGGACCAACTCCTGGTACCCCCCCATTGCCACCAGGCTAACCTGCTGCCCACTTGTAACCCAGTGAGGACAGTAGTGTTGGATTCACCTCTACTTCAGAACAGATGCCACAGCTTACCTTAAATACACCAACAGGCCTGGCATACAAACAAAGCCAGAGCCACCTCCCATCCCCCTCCAACCCATCTCTTCAACCTACAGGACAATTTTCCCTGGCCTTTGCATACCTCTCTGGTGTGCTTGGATTCTTCAGAGCTTTGGGCTCAATACTAGAGACTGTCATCATGCCTTTCAGCCTTGAGATCAAGGAAAGGTCTAGAGATGCCACAGCCCCACAAGGTGAGGGCATAATTAAGCTTGACTAAGTTTATACAGTGGGAGAGTGGCAGTGGCACACTAACCCCATCACAGAAACACAGCCCAAATGTGCAGCTGTAAATGCCCAGGGTTTCACAAAACCCAAGTGTCCTCTTGCTTCAGGGTTAGCTGGGTGTTTCTACCACAGAAATTCCTGTGTCAGTAGAGACACAGTACTCAGACTCAGTAGAGAGAAAGGGAAATTTTAGAGAAGATGAGAAGGACTTCCCAGCCTTACTTTACATTATTGATAGCAAGGCTATGTCTGAACAGACTTCCTACTCCCTCTGAGCATGGCATGACCACAGGGACAATACCCAAGGAGACATGCTAGAAGATTGTGCAGCAGGTTTCCAGCTGGGCTTTGCCAATGCCTGTCTCTGCAAGCCCACACACAGAAAACAAGGCAGCACAAATTTAGCAGAGGAGCCTGGGCAGTGCACCTCTTTTAAGGACATAGCCCTGTGAGGATTTTTCACATCTTTTCTTTCTGACAACTACAATAGCTGAGAAAAGCAAATAGAATACCCCCACCCTCCTTAAAAAAGAAAAAAAGAAGTCAGCTGTTCTTCAAGTCCAAAGCAGAAGCAGGAATCTTCAAGGCCAAGAAGGACTGGGAAAGAAAAGCTCTGAGTTTAATTAGTGGTGTACCAGTCAGTCCTGTAAGAGAAGCCAAGTTTCTACCTTGCATAGATTCCCTGTGCTCTGGTGTGCAGCTGAGCCCCTGCCGTCCACAGAGTGGATGTTTTAGTGCCTGGCTCTTTTTAACTGGCACATGTTAAGAGCTTTGAATTAACAGGTGCATAAAAACTGTCAAAAAACACTTAGCTCTCAAAGACAGTCTGTTGCTTGTATTAAAAATATGGGTTTAGGTAACTACATTCTCTCAACACTTGCTGGGTATTATGGTATGGGAAAATCACTTGCCCTTTCCAAATGAAAGCAGCAATGTTTCAACTCTCACCAAAAAAAAAAAAAGGGAAAAGAGAGAGAAAGAAAATTAGAAAGGCTACATTTCCTCTGATCTTCCCAGGGAATTGCTCCTGTTTTCCACCCTAAAGGCAGTTTTCTTCCAGCAAAATAGGACTGGCCTAAAGCTCCAGGCTAGAGACAAACACCCCAGCAGGTCAAAAGACCAGTGTCTTGCAGCATTTTTGACAGCTGAATGGGAAGATGTCTCACTTTCTGACTGAGGAGGTGGTATTTGCTGTAAATGTGGCCTGTGATTAAAAAAAATCAGAGTCTAATGGAGGTTTAGACCTAGAATAAAAGCTATTTATGCCCATATTAGAAGAGATTCATAAATGGTTTTATTTCTCATTCTCCCTTCAGTCATGAGTCCCAAACATCTGGGATCCCAGAAACAAAAGCATCAGGTTTCCAGAATGGAGAGAGTTGCAAGACACAGGTCCAGGAGAATTTTTAAAACTCTCAAAAGCATTTCTGAAATCAGTTCCCTTTTAAAATGTGGCAAATACATTAAAGTAGGTTTTGGATTAAAGTTTTACTGCCTCTTGATAAAAGCCATTCGCACCTTTGATGTGTTTGTGGATGGCAGCCATCCCAAATGCCTTCCCCAGGCCTCACCCCCATCAGGAAATCTCCCTCTGGCTCTCTCCAGGAATGTCCAGATGGGTTATCATCTGCCACTTCTCCAGAGGTGACCAATTCCAAACAGCCACCTCAGGGGTTGCAGAAGTGGTAGGTGAAAGCAAAGACTTCCAAGTGCAAGCATTTAGGGAGTACTGGTGAACATGGACAACCCTAAAGATGTGAGAAGCAGGAAGAACAGCAGGGACTTGGGCTTCTGAACCTGGCTGTGAGTTTAATCCTACTGAGTTTTAATTCTATGAATCAAAGTACTTCCAGTAGCACCTTGTGCTCACCCACCTTCTGCTCAGCCTAATGGCTCTGAGGAGCCCTGGTTTTCTGCCTAGCCTGGAGGACAGATGGGTCCATGAAGTTTCTCAGCATCTGCTGGAAGAAGGAAGGGAAACTGGTTGAAGGATGGAAGAAAACTTATTGCTGGCTTGGGAGGGTTTGAGTAATGAAAGACTCCAGTATTGTGGGCAGCTGGGGCAGAGGAGGACTAGGTTGTGAAAAGCAAATGGTGATTCCTCCCTATGTAAAGCAGATAGAGCTTTGTGGATGTCAAGGCCAGAAGGGAGAATCATGAGGGTCCAAGTGCAACTGCCAGGTCAAGTAAACTACTTTCCAATAGGTTCTCAGGCTCTGCCAGTAAGAGCATTACCCCAAAGAGACTCACAGAAGGACTGTCATTGGCAATACCAGATATACTGAGCAAGTCCAGGAACAGGAGTCTGCCTGCTTGACAGTGCTGGTTTCCTGCAAAACTGGTTAATGTCAATGAGACTGATGAACACTCCCCAGTAGTTAGGGAATGCAGTGGGATGTCATGGAGAAAAGTCCATCACTAAATACTTTGATTTGAGGAAAGCAGAAAATAAAACAATTGGTATTTTAGCAGAGAGGGAAAAAAAAAGAGATTGGGAAGAAAGAAGAAAATCCTGTGGAGAACCAGGCATGACTTTTTAGAACAGCTGCAAGATGTTCTTCTTGGAGAACCAGAGAAGCATGTTAGAAAAAGGCTGGAATAGACCTGGTTCTTTATGAGCATATCCTTATGCCAAATAGCATCATCTTCTCTGCCATGAAACTAACCACCACAATGTGGGACCAGCTGTAGCCTAGACCATAGTGAAGTCCAGAGACACAACCTCTAGGACACCATCAGCAGGACAGACAATGAAATATGCAAATCAGCAACAAGAGTCATCACCTAAATAGCTACAGAACTACTCAAAACGTGATGTAGAGGGTTTTGGGTGATATTCAGAAGCCTAGTCCAGATGCCAATTGGAAAACTTGGAAGAAGATGAAGTCTGAATTGGATTAACCCTTGGGACAGAGGATCTGTCTACACTGGAATGGGAAAAGTGACTCAAGCCTGCAAAGACACAGCTGTTTCCCTCTACCTATCTCCTGTTACAAAGGCAGTGAGTACACTCAGCACAGATCTTAGCACAGGCTCACAGCAAGGCTCTCCAGTGAGTTTATAGTTTGTTGCCCAGCCTAATGATCAATTAATTAATTAATTAATGAGACAGCCAGTTTGTGACTTTTCAGCCATACCATACTCAGTCAACAAACACTTCTGGTGGGGCATCCTTGCTGATGGTTCATGACCTCCTGAAGCTGTGGTAGTGCAAAGGTTACCCTTCCACATGGAGGAAGGAAGGCAGCAAGGTAACATGGTGTATGTGATAAAAATGAAGGGGTCTCCTTCAGGACATTGAGGTTCTAGTGTGGAATCAGAATCACAGACTATTCTGAGCTGGAAGGCACCCACAAGGATCACCTAGTACAGCTCTTTAACCTTGCACAGGACACCCCAAGAATCACACCATGTGCCTGAGAGAGATGTCCAAGTACTTCTCAAACTCCACCAGGCTTGGTGCTGTGACCACTTCCCTAGGGTTCCACAGCCCAACCACCCTCTAGGTGAAAAACCTTCTTCTGATATCTAACCTAAATCTCCTCTGACTCAGCAATTATGCACTTGGCACTGCTCCTGGTGTGTGTCAGTGAGACCTTGACTGCTGCTGTTCTGTTATAACCCCATCACAGTCATTTGTTTTAGAGTTCCTAAGCCACAGTGAGTTCACAGAAAAACTTTCCCAACAAAAGAGCAGATGGGAGATCTTGGAAATATTTGCAAAGCAGAACAAAGACCTGTTACTGCACATCACAGAAAAAAGAAAGGTCAGAGAGACATTTGAAGGGTCAGACTCAGCACTGGTAACAAGAACACGAGAGGATCACGTCAGATGATCGTATGTTCAGATACATCACCACTACTACTAACTGCTTCAGAGAAAAGCAAGAAACCTTGCATGGTGAAATCAGCATTCAGGCATTTATTTGGGGCCCATGTTTCACTTTTATTACCTACAAAACAGTTAAGATTGATTTGGTTGGTTTTGTCTTACTCAACTCCAACCCTTGAAGTCAGACTCGGGGAGAGCCATGGCTTCAGCTTGTGGATGGTTTGGGTGAACAGTGATTCTGTTCCTTCCTTCAGTCAAGCTGCCACATCCTCCCCATTAGGGACACACAGAAGAGGTGTCCCTAACACTGCAGCTTTCACACTGAATGATTTATATCCACTTCAGTGGCCTCACAAGGCACAAAATGGGTTCTTCCAGCTCTTGGGATTTCATTCTTTGCTGTAACCTCCAAGCTTACCATCTTACCATTCTCTTACCACGTGCTCAAATACACCCCAGCACTCCAACAGAGAACTGAGCTGAACTGGGCTTATAGGGCAGCCTGTCCTATCTCAGTTATCCAGTAGCATCCAGAAAACAGTGCAACTCTCAAATGGTGCAGCCCTGACAAAGGAAGTCATGCTTTTGCTACCAAGCTCTAGAGCATAAATGTAGCGCTTGGCCCCCCACCATGTTCTTTCCAGTCCCAGATTATCACATCACATGGCATCCCTACTACTGCTAGACTTTATGCACTCATGCCACCACCCACTATTCCCTATTCAATAGGACACTGTCCCCATCCTCTGAAGGATGGTGTGGCCTTGAGTGCATAGACCGTCAGGTCTCTGTCACACGTGAGGGCTCCGTTACTTACTGCCTAAGAGCAATGTCTCCCAGTTCTCACCTCTTGCACACATGTGCCAGGTGTGAAAAGCAGTTCAGACATTAAAACTCATGGCTAAACTCTAGCAGCATGGAAAAATAAAATCACTAGCTGATTAACCAAACAAGCAGGTGGGGGTGGTATGGACAGAGGCAGGAGAGACAAGGTACTAAACTTGCCCAGTGCTCCCAAGTGCCTCGTTACACTGATTTATGTTTAGCTAATTGAGAAAATGACTCTAACTACACAATCCAGGCCCTAATTCAGAAAGGCCCAAGCTTTTAGTGTCTCTACCTGCATCTTAAAAGGAATGATTTAAACCCTGTAACTAACAGGCTGCCAAAGGCAAGGATTTGAAGGATCTGATGTGCTATCATGCCGAGGGGGTGAGGCTTGGCTAACTTCTCTCATTACTTAGTCTCTCCCCACCAATGTACAAGTTTGCTGCTGGGACATAAATCAGGGGAATGATGAAGGAAACCAGTCTCGTGCCCCATCAAAGGAGCCAACACTCACTTTAATAGGACCATGCAGACAAGCCCACATAGGGCACTTAACGAGCATGTGGTTTCTATAATACCAACCCACATCTCTCTGCTGCGTTGCCACTGGCAAAACCCTTTGTCCCTTGCACACAACACCTGCTGATATCCACAGAATTAGAACAGGGATCATGATATGAGACCAAAGGGTTGAACTCAGATTTCCAGGTTGGATCAGGCCTGCAGAAAAAAATTTATCTACCCCTCAGCAACTGCATGAACCCTTATGAACACCTATGGCATGCACAAGAGCAGAGCATAGAGACCCAAACCACTATGAATATGCAGAATCACACAGGAGTACCAGCCTCAGACCAGGAGGCACAGATGCTCAAAGATCCCACATGAGGGGCATGTGGTAAAGTACTAAGGCTCAGGCTGTAGCAGTCCATACTGCAGGGGTTTTGATTCAAATTTGAACCTTGACAAAAGGGTGTTAGGAACAGGAACTCTATAGATCCTACTGTCCTAAGCAGAAAACACATAACGGAGGGAATGCCAGCATGGGAGGCAATTTCTTTGGCTCCAGAACTTTCCAGAATAGGATAATATCTGATAAGCAATTGATTCTAGCATCTTCTTAATACAGCTGGACAGGAAGCAGAGAATCACAAAAAACACTGGGCCTGTCACTACTTTTCACTCTTGCTATTTTTCCCTCATTTGGTTTAGATGGCATGCAGGCTCAAAGGGAAGCCTCCATTGCCTTGTAGAAGGTATTAGGAAGAAGGATTGCTAACAGAAAACTTGAGTCTCTCCCCAGACTGCTACCCTAAGCTAAAACCTCTTGAGAATCTAACTTTGTCTGGCTGGATACACAATCAGGTTGGGGATTGTCCAAGTGTTTTACACCACACACTAGACATCCACGAGAACCCTAGGCTGATCCATGACCATCTGTGCTCATTTAAACATTTCTTGACAGAGGAGGGAGTGTTAAACCCGACATCCTGGCCAAACTGCAATGTGGGCAATTATATTGTGCACTGTAAGAGTATCATAGTGGTATACATCAGTGTCTTCCACTTCTTCCTATAGTGGTGATGCAGTGGTCCAAACCAGAAATGGCTACATTGCCACAGAAGAAAGCAAACTCCCTGTGACGAGGCCTGCTGTCAGGCATCACATGTTCCTATTCTCCCTGCTGCGGGTGTTCAATGCCAGCATGCTTCACGTTCAGACTTTTACCTCTGCCTGCAAGGCTTAAAAATCACTTAAAAATCTTCCCACCCACTCCTGATGTATATCAAACTGTTAATTTTTCCTTGTTTTTCTGAAGAGATCCTACACACTAGCTGCCTGGACAACACACCTGCCTTCAATGCACTCCAGTCACCGCAGAGCCAAACCTAAGATCCATCAGCTTCTACAAAGGTAGAAATGGCTTTTGCTTGAAGGGCTTCAATTCCAACAGTTCTTTTTCATTCAAGGAAAAACAAGGGGAAAAAAAAAAAATCAACTGTTTTGTTGCACCAAAATAATCTCCTGGCATTTCTGACCAGCACACATGTTGTTACAATTATGACTGGACTGCCTGGCTCCGGCATAGGGGGAATGTTAAACCGGCACACTGGCACCCATCAAAACATTTGTGAACTTCCAAAGTGGAACTGACACCATGGTAGTGGTTTATATCACACGTCAGAGAAAGGCTTCATAACTTAGATCAAACAATTTAACTCTTGAGCTCCCTGTCTAAGAGAGAGCAACCAAATGCTAGGCTGCCTGTCGTTATTTCATATGGCTGTTTCATGTGGCTTCCAGCCAGTTCGCTTCATTTTGCAAGCTCAGAAGTTAAAGACAGATAGAATTGGCCAGAACTTTGATTAGGGACTAAAAACAGAACAGAAACTGCTGATTCTAACAATAGCATTTTCCCTGTCAGGCAGAAACAGCACCAGCACTATCAGGATGGCACACAATCATTTTTCAGCTTTTATGTAATTTTAAGTAATTTGTTGGATATAAACTTACACCCTTCATTTTCTTAAGTGTTGTCAAAAAGATCTTTGGACTGAAAATTTTTTGCCTCTTTTGGATTTGCCTCTTATTGGAGGAGTTGACAGTGGCACCAAATGCACCCTCAGCAAGTTTGCTGATGACACCAAGCTGTGTGGTGTGGTTGACATACTGGAGGGATGCCATCCAGAGATGCTAACCGACTGGAGAGGTGGGCCCATGCCAACAGCATGAAGTTCAACATGAACAAGTGCAAGGTCCTACATCTGGGTCAGGGCAATCCTAAGTACCAATATAGGCTGGATGAAGATTGGCTTGAGAACAGCCCTGAGGAAAGAGACTTGTGGGTGCTGGTGGATGAGACGCTCAACATGAGCTGCCAGTGCGCGCTTGCAGCCCACAAGGCCAACCGTATCGTAGGCTGCATCAAGAGAAGCGTGGCCAGCAGGTCGAGGGAGGTGATTCTCCCTCTCTACTCTGCTCTCCTGAGACCCCACCTGGAATATTGCATCCAGTTCTGGACCCCCTATTCCAAAAGGGATATGGGGGTGATGGAGTGAGTCCAGAGAAGAGCCAGGAGAATGATCAGGGGACTGGAGCACCTCTCCTATGAGGACAGACTGGGAGAGTTGGGATTGTTCAGTCTGGAGAAGGCTCCAAGGAGACCTTATGTGGCCTTCCAGTATCTGAAGGGGGCCTACAAGAAAGCTGGTGAAGGACTTTTTAGGAGGTCAGACTGTGATAGAACCAGGGGAAATGCGTGTAAGCTAGAGGAGGGCAGATTTGGATTAGATATTAGGAGGAAGTTCTTCACTATGAGGGTAGTTGGACAGTGGAACAGGTTGCCCAGAGAGGTTGTGGAAGCCCCATCCCTAGAAGCTTTTAAGGCCAGACTGGATAGGGCTCTGGGCAACCTAATCTAGTGGAAGGTGTCCCTGTCAGGCAGGGGGGTTGGAACTAGATATCTTTAAGGTCCTTTCCAACTCCGGCGATTCTCTGAGTTCAAACAGTAATCTTACCCATTACAACGAGGTGCAATCAGTAGGATGATGTTAACCACATCTTAACCTACTAGAGAACCACAAATCATATGCAGCATGTCTGTGCTTCTGTAAATGCCATTACAATTTAAGTCTTTTGTCAGATGCTCTCCTGTATGTCCCCTGATGAGCTGAATACAACTGTAATGAGGAACAGACCTATTCACAAGGACTTAGAATCTCTTGAGGAGCAACAGGGGACAGTTGCAGAGGTTTAAATGATTGCTGCACTTACTGGCATCCAGTTTTGAAGACCATAATCAGGTTGCTACAAGTTGTTCCACAATTGCAGACAAGAGCAAAAGAAGTCAGTCACAATTTTCTCAACTATTTGGCTTTTAGGACAGGTCTTCCAGCAAAATAACAAGGAATGCAACAACACAGAAATGCTTTTTATGTATCTCCAATATTACCTTGGAGTTTTCTAACTTCTATCAGCTGTGGTTATGAGCAGCTTCTCTAGAAGACAGATTTATCCATCTTTCTCCTGGGTATGGAACACACCAGTAGATTTTCCATTGCTGCCTTGGGCCACAGTTAGTTGGAAAGATTCCTGCCAAGCTGTATCTTTCCATGTCTTTGCTTCATATGTTTTCATATTTTGGAGCAGCCTTTTTTGAGGTTTTACTTTCAGGCAGCAGAAAGTTGCCAAAGGACCTATCTGATTCTGTCATTTATCACCTCCTGGGGAAAAAAAAGTGTCTTGGATATGCCTATTAGTATCAGATAACACAACTGAAAGTAAACACACTGGGTAGAAGATGCAGTGGTTTATTAATAGAATAAAAAATAAATGTAGTGACATGTTTTTCCACTATGAAAGTCATCCAGACAATGAGTGTCCCACTGATATACATGATGGTGTCATTCAGTAATTCATTCATAACCTGACTGACATATTGAGGTTGGGTGTTACAGATCCCATTTCCATGATGGAAGCAGCCTTTCTCTGTTACAGAGTGGACAACTAGGAATGCAGACTCCACAGTCTGCAGCTGCAATTGGTCTATGGGAGGTTTTCCTATACCTGGAATAGCTTTTTAAAGCCTTTCAACAGCAACAGAGCAAACCAGCTGAACTTCTTGTGGGGTACAAACCTACTCTTCAGGCAAGAAAATGCACTGAATATTATAGGAAAAGAGGCTCACTCCCAAGATGCTCTGGGGATTATTCATTACAAGATCCCTGGCTAATTATTGGAACTTTGAGGCAAGTATGACAGAGAAAAATGTTTGCAATGGAACAGCTTTAACTGTAACACACTTTTTGCATGTTTCTACTTCTGCATCATACATTCTACAATGTCTTACACTGTCACCCATCACTGTTGTTAAATCATAGCTGCTGTGATTGCATAGATAATGCTACCAATATATAGTGTTGTGTGATCCTGCTTTATCTGAAAGAAACAGGCAAGGCCATAAATAAGAAATATCACAGTTGATTCCTCAATAAGTGAATTTCTTTTAAATTGGATACAGGAAAGAGTATCAGCTACAAAGAATGAAAAGTAAGCACTTGGGTTTCACAGGATTAAAAACCATTGAAAACCAATCCCTCATGGATACAAAGGAAGACAAACATCCCATTTGCCAGGGGACAGAAGGTGTTCAGAAGCAGACTTAACTTGTAATGTTTTCTCCTGTAGACATGTATCTCTTGCAAACTGCTTGGACCAGGTACCTCTGATACTGATGATGCTGAAAGCCTTTGGAAAAAAACTACTGTTTGCTTCCAAATATCCTGTTTCAGGAAAGCACAAAGCCCTGTGAAGAACTGAGTATTAGAACATGAACTTAAACCATTATGACTGATGGTGAACCCCAAACTGGATTCTTGTGGAAAAAATAAAAGGGAGCATTTAACATTTGAAAACAAAGGGAAAGAGAAATGAAGTGCATATTACTGGCACTGCAGAAGCCCAGATATAACATACAGCACACAAGCCTGCAGAGGGTGTATCATCCATAACCGGCTGGCTTATCTGAATATCAAAGTCATGTAGCAGAACAAGCTGGGGAGTTTCCTGGAGTCACATTTACTGCTTGAGTTTGGCTGTCCATACTGGAGGGGGATTTGGTACCAGAGTTTTGAGACTGTTCAGAAGTAGCAGAAGTGACAAGATGGTTAGCAGGCTCACTCTCCTGCGCCGTAACGCTGGGCTTTTCCTTAGCTGTCCCAGCATGACTGTGTGACTGACTGGATTGTCTCCCTGCTTCTGCCTCCTGCTGCTGCAGCATCCGCTCCACCTCTATCTCAAGTTCCAGATTTTCCTCATCTGCCTCCACTTCCAGCTGCTGCATTAACTCTTCCAGCTTCCTGGCCTTGCGGAGCTCGTTCTGCTGTATGATGGTGCACAGGTGCTCTGTGAGGTGCTCCTTTATCTCTGTCTTGTGTTGGAGGTCCAGCTTGGCTGCCACATACTCTGATTCAGCCTTGTCATACCGCTTCCTGCAAAATCAGCATCATCATTTCCAGGGGGTTAATTCTCAAAGCACTTTCTATACAATCTGACACATGTGCAGATACTTCAGGCATCTCTGAAATGCAGTGTGCTCTGCAATGCATTACACCAGCTACTCATGACAGGCTGCTACCTCAGTGAAAGGGAAGAAAAGAAGTGCGAGCTGATCCAATCATCTCCTCTTGACCCATTAGTCTCCACTGCTGCTGCAGTATTCCAAGAGTTAATTTCCTTGTCTGAAATCTACAGGTTGAATCACAAACAAGCATTTTTACTGCCTGTTTTAAGAGATGCAGCACTAGCAGCAGAAAGAGAGAATCAGAAATTAAGTATTTTCATTCTTTTAATGAAGACCTAGCTAGAGAACTAAAACACTGCGAAACAGTTTTGTGTTTCCCTAATCCAACCATCCACCCAACAGATCCAAATGGTGCTATGCAGATGTACATTTGGATCTGGTCTAGAAAGGTACTCTTCTGGCCACCCATAGATAGATCCAGTAAATGGTGAGAGGCACAGCTAGACACAGTGTATGACATCAATAGCGATCACAACTTTGGTGTGGCAACAGATGTAGAACTGCATTGTTAGCATCCCCTTGACACACACCTCCTGCCAATTTGCACTTCCTGTCATGACAAATAACAGCCAAAAAAGGAAATATTCCAAATATTTACTGAGATGAACACATCCAGGATACCTGGGACTTTAATGGCTGGTGCCCAAATTAGTGATGCATCTTCTACAGCATTCTGTGAATCTGTACATTAAGTCTGATTTAATCAATAGAACATAGATACAATCTTGCTCATCAGGAAAGGGAACACACAAAAGCTTTTCCAGAATGACTACACAATGTACCTTCCAAAGCATTCAGGAATAATGAATCCAGCTGTTTTATAAAGTCACATTCAAATATCTGGTTAAAAAAGGAACAGAAAGATAGGAGAGATCCTTTGCCTGGTGAAACAGAAGGAAATAAGGCATAGAGAAGCCTTCCCAAATATGTTATTTTACATGATAATCACAAAATTTTGACCCAGCTGCAGAGGCCACGTCTGCAGTGGGCAGAAGATGCCTGCTTATGTTTTCCTCACAAGCAAATCATGATTTCCCTGATCAAGTATCTAAAATAGAAAAACTAATGCTGTGCTTGTGCACAGTTAAAGCTTTGGGCCGAATTCACACATATTCTTCACGTTGTATGTACAAAAGTTCCACTCCAAAGTAATTGTAAAAGGCCCCTAACTATGTATGCACTCAGGACTACTTAACATTGCACTGTTTTAATACACTGAAATTGTGTTTTAACCCTAAAACATAAAGCAAGAGCTAAAAAATTGCTCAAGATGACAACACTTAAATCAGCTTTGGCTCATAATCCATAAAAAACTACAATGTTGAAAGCATCTAGCACACATTTACAAATCCCTCCCTCACAAAACTAAAGACTCATTAAGTTCATGAAAATCATTAAGTATTTTGTAAAGTTTATCTGCTTTCTCCTACCAGCATCCCCTTTTCTTATCTTCATTAAAAAATGCTGTCCAAACCTCAGAGCCACTTGGGCTATATGCTCTTTTGACACTGAACATTTCAAACAGACACATTATTACAAAACTTTGATAAAGGAATTTCCAGGAGCATTTAATGGTTTTATAAACCAGTCTTAAACCTTGTACTGGTCTGGGTTAGAACAGAACTAATACTGTACAGTAATTTTATTTTTTACTTGAAGCTCCTCTAAGAAACTGCACATTCTGAGACTAACAGCAAGTTTTCATAGACACTGCTGGCTTCTAGCAGTGATGAGGCCTCACGTTTAGATTTACTGCCAGGGACTGGTATGCAAAGCAAGGTCACTGCTAAATCTTGTGTCTCATGTTGGGGGATGCAGGGTAAAGGCTGCACCTTCAGGGAGGAGCAGACAGGACAGGTGACCTCAAACTGACCAACTAATGTATTCCATCCCATATATGTCATATTCGATATATAAACTGGGGGTCAGCTCCCCCTGGCTAGATGATTATTCTCAGTTGCTGAACTGCTAGATTATTCTCCCTTCTTGGTTCCTTTTCTCCTGTGCTTTGGTGATCCCTAAGTTCCTGCATCCAGTACCAGGATCCAGCCCCTGAGCCTGACTCATCTGCTGCTGAGGCCTATTGCCACAGTATCAGTGGTGACATAGTTACCATCAAGGGGGGTTTGGGTTCGGTATTGGGTTCTGTACATATTTGTATATATTTCATTTATCATTATTATTATTAAAGTAGTTTTATTTTCCAATCCACAAGTCTCTCTGTCTCTCTTTTATCTCCTTTCCCTTCCCATTAGTGGGGGAAGAGGGGGTAACAGGGAGCATCTGTCATTGGGTTGGTGGCCGGCCCAGCCTCGACCCTCAACAAACCTAAAATACACTGAAATGTTTTTCCTCTTGAGGATATGAAATTGTGTATTCACATGCACTCAGCTACTGAAACTATGGTTAATCTTAGATATTTCAGAAGATAATTACAGAAAAGAAATGATTTTTTTAGTTAAAGCTGCTATTTTTAAAAGACTAATTACCATGTTTATTGGCCTGTGGTCAACGTATAGGAGAAGTCATAGGGAGCAATATACATTAAACACATTGAATTGTGAACCAAAAACCACAACCAAACTTTTCCATTTTATTAAATAGCTACATAAACATGCTGATGTTTATCTACTGATGTTGTGGTTTACCCACAGCTAATAGGGTGTTCCGATTAATTTCATGCATTTAAGGAACTCATCAGAACCAGAGTGATTAAAGGCACATTGTGAAGGGTGAAAGCTTGCTTTTTTTCCTTCCATTTTTGGTGCCAGTTCCAAAAGCACTTCAGCAGTGTTCTATGTTTTAAGCTTAATTGGTCCCACTGATTCCAACAGGACCAGAGCTGTCATCAACAAGCGAGTTTCCCTGAAAAGGGCTTTAAAAAAACTCTTTCCCCTTGAGAAGAAATAAACAACCTTGAAACAATAAAGCAGGGCTTATGGACATCTGCACAGTTAAAGTAAGTATGTCTTGTGACAGCATGAAGCTGGAAACCAGAGCCTGCAGTCAGAAAACCTTCTTCAGTTTCCAGATTCCAAGGGAAAAATTAGGAACTCAAAAGCACACTTTTACTTCAAGATTGGAAAGCCCCCCAGACTGTTACCACTTTAACTACACGTTATTACAACGACATAACTCCATTACTGCTTCAGTGACAGGAAACAGCAATTTCTCCCTCTACTCAGGCAGGGCAATTCCCTCCTCCCTGTCTGTCACTTACCGGGCATAGGAGTAGTCCATGCTGGCCTGATCAATGCGGTTCCGCAGGATACCAATGTCAGCAGACACCATGTCATCCAGAGCTTGTAACTCTTTCTGAATCCTCTTTAGTTTCACTGTTTCAGCTTGAGTTCTTTTGGATCTGCAAAAAAGATGATGTTTGTTTCCCTCCCTCCCTCCTCCTCTTTTTCAAGCCTCTCTTCTTGACATAATGGGCCTCGTTTCATTTGCAGAGCAACTAACTTCCTTTAAGAACTATTCAGAAGGTTTCTCCTTTATGGTTTAAGACTTTTGATCTTTTCCAATATCCAGAGGGATCTAAAATGCCTGCTATTAAAGGACTATGGCAAAATTACCTAATGACTGTAATCAAAGCACCTAAAATGGATTGTGTTTCTTCACTGTGGAAACACACAAGAAGCTGCTGTATCTAAGTAGCTCTCAGTGTAAGGAAACAGGAAATGGCTTGAGGGGGAGAGAGAGGGGGAAGGGTATTTAGCCCTACAAATATCCCCTTTCAAAGAAGCCCAGTTAGTAGAGGCCAAAAAGTCACCTAACCTAAGCTTGATTTCCATTTTGTAAAATTATTCCCAAAAGCCCTAGTCAAATCCCAATGAAGTCAATGGAAAGTTTTACATCAAACAGAAAGGATTTCAATCAAGCCTTATATGTAACCTTTTTCCACTCAGTCTATTCATTCCTAATTTCTGAGAACTAAATGTTGCTAAGGGCTGTAAGCTTTGATGGATTTCACTTCCAAGCAAGGTAGGTCACTTTCAACAAGCTTTTACACCAGGTCACTTTGCCGTCATTCATCACCACAAGCAAAGTCATGCTCTTCAGCCACTGCTTTACACCCCAAAGCAGGCACTTGAAAACAAGACTACATGTGTGGGCAGGGACACCATCTCTCATTAGACCAGCTGATGCAGGTGGAGTGAAACAGACATCCTCTAGTATTGCTTAGAGCCTGAAGAAGGCCTTTGAATGTCAGACATAACTCCCTAGCTATCACTTTCCAAATCCTCCTCTCTCTCCTCAAGCTCTGCTTCCTCGAGGAAGAACCCAGCCTGGTGGTCACACCCACATTTGCTGTCCTACAGTGACTCAGACCAAAGGTACTTGTGTTTTATCTCTGTCTGGCAAAGGAACTCAAACCCTACAGAACCTCAAAGAAAACTGTCTGCTACCTTCACCTATGCTACACGAGGGCTTTGATGGGAGAGCACTGTGAGCCTGAAAGCTTCATGTCTCCCTCCTTGATCCAGTGTTATCAGCTGCTCCAACATGCTTCCCTGCAAGCCTTGCCTTCCCTTTACTCCTAAACTGTCTCGTTGGACAACACTGTATAAAGCCTTAAAGTCTGGCCACCTGAAGAGCAAAAGCTAACAACTGTTTGGACGACACTGTATAAAGCCTTAAAGTCTGGCCACCTGAAGAGCAAAAGCTAACAACTGTGAGAACATGTGAACCTTTAGAATTTCTAATCTGCCAGTGACAAAATGGTACCTTCTTAAAATTGATCATTTTCTCTTTTCAACACCTTTCACATACTAGTAGAAAAGAGTCAAAAGCCCAAACAGAAACAGCTTCAGTTTCCCTTCACAGGTTAGGAATCAAATCAACTTTCCTTAAATCATAGAATCTGGGTTGGAAGGGACCTCCAGAGGTCATCTAGTCCAACCCCCCTATAGTGAGCAGGGACATCCCCAACTAAATCAGGTTGTTCAGAACCCTGTCTAGCCTCACCTTGAATATCCAGTGACAACAAATCAGGAACAGAATAGGCATGGGCATATGAGTACCCCAACTTCCAAACATGCCCTTACTAACAGGCACAAGGACTTCAGCTCATTCTCAAACTGTGTAATGACTTTTCCATCTGTGCACAGAGCTGCAGCTTAGCAAGTGTGAAAAGCTTAGTCACACTTCTTAGCCAGCACTTGTCATCAAAGGGAAACGTCAATCACATCTGCTCCCTGGTAAAGCAGTACATACAGAACACAGAAAGGAGGGAAAAAGGAGATTTAAATAGAAGATATGCAACAGGTTGTAGATAAGAAGTAATCTCTTCCTCAGCTTCAGCCTCTGCTGCAGCATAGCCCCTTACCTCTCTGCAATAGCTCTGGCCAGGAGTGCCTTCTTGCGTTTATTCTTCTCTTCTATCAGCCGCTGCTCTTGCTGGAGGATTTCCCATCGTGATTTTTCCTGCCTGCTCATTGACAAGAAGATCCAAATTAATAGAAAGCTCATTTCTCTCCCTGTTCTCCAAATGACAACAATATTCACCATCATAATTTCTGGAGCAAACCAAAACTGTCAAAGGAACGATAAACAGGTTTTGCTTCTGAGGAAAGAGGAATCGTCTGCAAGAAATCATTCAGATCAATAAAACGTTTCCAGATAAAACCTGGTGATCAGAACAAAAATCTTCCTCAGCAAGTACTTTGCTGGTTAATTCAGCTTTGCTGGAAGAGAGAGCATACAGCACTTTTTCAGAAATGGATGGAATTTTTCATTTAAATGATGTGCTTCCCCACTAGGTAGAAGCAGTTTCAAGTTTCTTACTGGCTGCTACAAGTCACCATCTGTTCAGTCTGCCAACACAGCCTCTTTTTTGGATGTGTCTTTTCCATAAAACAGACCTTTTCACAGGTCTGCTTTACAATACAGACCCCAAATAATTAAAATTACATAAATGAAAGGTTGGTAAAAAAGTTACAATGAGGAAGAAAAAGAGTTCACTTTTGCCACCAGGGAAGAGTTACGTGGGTTCCATTTCCTAGGCTACATGTACTAAGAGATATATCCAGCCCCAGAGGATGGAAGGCAAAGTCTCAGGTGAGAGGGGACAACCTCTGGCAACACAACAGGACAGGACTGAGGAGAAATGAAAACTGCTTTCCTGCTTTTCCACCTTGTTGCATTCTTCATGCCTCAAGATGTTGCAGCTGAAAAACACTCAAGTAACTCAGCTACGCTACCTTAACCATTTCTGCCTAAGAATCTCTTTTCAGATTTCTCCTCATCACTCCTAAAACCTCATGGAGAGAAACATTTTAAATAAGATTTAAACTCAAGTTCACAGGCTGGAATGAAGTCAGGAGACTCAGGGAGTGGTTGTTGCAGCTAAATGTCATTTCACTTCCCACAGAGTGAACAACTTTTCCGCTCTCTTCTCATATTCTTCGTCAAATAGTGTCTGTATTTTTCCCCACCAGGAAGGAGCTGAACAGCCAGCACTACTGGTGAGCTGCACCCACAGGAGGAATTTGGCACTCCTCTTCAAAGTGCTGCTACTCTGGTGAAGGGACAGCTATCTGCAGGAGCTGGGCAGGTAAAGGGCAGCCAGCATGGTCAACAGCTTGCAGCCTCTAAAAGTGCATCTCTGCGAAACAGAACCTCCTGGATCCTTTTGAGTTTGGAATTTGAGAGAAGCCAGGCACTTTTTCCTTCACACAAATCCTGCTGACTGCCACAGTCCTGTCTCTCCAGTGGGAAGCACCTTCAGTCTCCTCTGAGATCTTACAGACATACCTAACCAGAGATAGACAGTGTGGCACACAACACTTGAAAAGCTGCTGATCCCTGTTTTGGGGAATACAAATGATGTAGGAAGGTTTGGTGGCCAGCTAGTGTTTTAGATTAGGTAGAAAAGTTTGGACCTGTATAGGAACTCAGGGCTGGAGCAGCATTGTTGTGTTTTAAAAATGAACTCTATGCCCTAGGAAAAGAATTCATTCTTCTGTGCCTCACACTTTGCTTTGCCTTCTAAAGAACAAAAGAGAAAATTAGTACTTGGGTACAGACAGGAAAACAAAGATGGAGAGGTAAAAACCCCAGTAATTTCTCACATTGGAAATGCCTGCCCTCACTAGCATTTAGACAGCAGCTTCCTTTCACAGACTACTATCTGAAATCTGGATGATGAACTAAATAGCTGTCATATTCAATCATACTACCAGAAAGCCATGTTCAGTACTTTTTCCTTCCCCTTTCTCACATGTATCAGTTTCATGCTTCTGGGGAAGACAGGAACTCCACTGTGGGCTGAAGCAGAGTGAGAGCCTTGAGATGGGTTTCATCTCAAATGATAAAAGCTACAGAACTGGTTCAAGCTGAAATTTTACCTCCTTACCAACACTTTTGGCATTAACAAATCTGCAGCAATATTGTCAAGGGGAACACAAAGTTACACAAACAATAGCACATCTGCTCCCAAGGGGGCTTTCTGTTGTGGCTGCTGGCTTGCCTACACAGCATGATGGTGAGATTAATTCTTGGTAAACCATTAAGAACAGTCCTACATCTTGGGTGCTTTATGATGTAGAGTTCCACTGCCATAGACACAACTAGAGATGAAAAACAAAGCTTCAATGCAGAGGAAGCAAACATAATATCTCAAACCTTCCTATCAGATACAGAAAAGCTTACTTTACTTCACAACAAAAGAATGAATCAATACACAGTAATAAAACCCATGCCTTGATTTGACTGACTTACTAACAATTCCACTTTCTTTTTCTCCACTTTGGAGTTGGGCTTTGCAGGGTGGGTCTGAGCATTGCCACTGCCCTTACAGGGATCTACCAGTATTGCTTCCTTCTGCTGGTCTCGGTTGTCACTTCGCTGTCCATCTCCTGCTGAAGGAGAATGAGGTGGTGGGACAGGCTGCTGAGGATGACAAGGCTTGTGGTTTGGTACAGAAAGCAACTGCTCAGGGGGAACAGAGGCTGCTCCACCCTGCAGTCCCAGCTTCTGACATTGCTGCTGGAGGGCTTTTTCTCGTTGCAGTTGCTTCCGATTCTTATTCACAGTTTGGGGGCAACGATGCTGATCCAAGGGTTCATACAAATCTATCAATAGATGAGAAGGAGAAATAGGATTAAAACCAAATCTTAAGATCAAAGAGAGATTCTGTGAATTAGGTTTTCTGGACAAGCAAACTGGTGCAAAAACAATATAAGGAAAAGACACGTCAAGGCGTCACGGGAAGGCAAGAGAGGGAAAAAGCCAGAAACCTGGAAATGTTTTGTTAGCCTAAGAATCAGGAGTTTTAAAGAATCTGAGCATCTGAAATGAGGAGAGAGAGGATCAAGACTGTGGGAATAAAGAAAAAAACATAGGCAGGAGTGAGGCGAGTCTTGGAGGAACTATGCAGAGACAGATCTAGAGCTAAAGAAGCCCCTCAGGCAGTCTGGTGGGAAATCTGGGGGCTTATAAAGAATGGGGAAGAACAAGGTGACAGATGGGCTGGGAACATAAGTGGGGTCCCAGACAGGCAGATATGGGTGCAGAACATGGGGCTGGAGAAAAAAAAAAAGAGGTTATGGGTGGAAAAACAGAGCCGGACTGAAGACCGAGAGCAGCAAGAGACAAGGCCTGGACGGGAGGGGCCGAGGGCTGGCGGAACTACCTGGAAAAGCTTGGGTGTTTGATGCGGGGAGGGACTGGATTAGCTGAGGGGATGGATAAAGGTGTGGATATAAAAAGGGCGACGGGACGGGGAGGCCAAGGGGAGGAAGGAAGGTAGGTGCAGCTTCGGGGCTTGAGAGGGTGCCGAGGGCTCGCAGGCTTCTCCGCGCCGCTCCCGGCCCCTCTGCTCCCCGCCATCAGGGACAGGCGCCGCGGCCCCCGCCAGAGCCCTGTCGCCGTCCGTACCTGGGCGCTGACCCCGCAGACGCCGCAGCTCCTCCTGCGAGAAGCCGGCCCAGGCCTCGTCCATGACGCTTCCTCCTTCCGCTGACGGGGCGCCGCGACAAGCAGGACCCGCGGCTGCCCGTCGAGCGCCGCCCGCTAGCCTCAGGCGAATGCCGCGGACAACCCCGGCCGGCAGCACCGGGGCGGAACCTCACGTCTCCACGACAACGCGGCGGCGGGGCAGGGAAAATGGCGCCCTGAGGAGGAGGGAGGGGAGGGCGGCGAGTTGGCGGGAGTGAGCAAGGGAGAGAGAGGTTGACCCTCGGTGGGGCCGCTGGCCTCCGGAGGGGAGAGGGTCTGGAGACAGCTAGTCGTCCCCGGATGCCACTTTACCCGCAGGGCAGCCCCGGGGCTTCTCACCGGGCGGGCAGGCTCAGCTCCCTATCCGTGGGTCCGCCGGGCAGCGGCGGCCGCGGTGCTTGCGGCGCAGCACAGGGGCTGTGGAAGGAATCTGGTGGGGCTGTGCGGGGTACACTGCGTGGGGCGCGTCCTAGGAGCTCCTGAGAACGTAGTGCAATGAAGAGCTCAGTGAGTCCCAGCTAACTGGGCATAAAGGAAGAAGAGAAGGCAATAAAGCAAGCCTCGGGAAGCATCACACCATGCACCTCTGGTCAGTTATAATTTGTATTTATAAGTGCAGGTCAGATGCCGCCTGCTCCAGTGCATCTAGAGCTGCGTTTGCAGGGTATACAGTGAACATCTTTAGGACCTGTATAGAAAGGGAGCTGTGAGGCAGAAGCATCTGCACAGTTAGGTGCTGATGTGTGTCAGTAAGTTCCAGTGACACCACTGTGAGGAAATCAGCAAGGAAAAGTATTACTTTGCTCCATCGTGATGTTTCTGAAGGTCTGCTTTGACCATTATGCACAAAGAATGCACACACATACTTCTATCCTCCGGTATCAACTGAAAAGATCCCGTGACATACAGCAATATTCTCTGAGTAGCCATGAGAACAAGTGGTTTTCCTCCATCCAGCTGGAACTCTTGTGGCTGCTTTAAGCCTATCAGAGCTCTTGCAGATAAGCTTACCTCCCACGGGGAGAAAGCCGGCTGGAACAGGAGGGCACGAGCCCCAGGCTTAGCTGAAGGAGTCCAGGGGACCGAAGGCTTAAATAATACATCACTGGCAATAAAACAGGGACGTTTTCAGTGCCTAACCACATCCCTCCTCCCTTCCAGTCTGTAAGGGATTAGTCAAGCTCGGAAGTATTGCTGTCTCCTGGAGAAAACTCCTAATTCGATGACCACGTCTGACTTTGCAGCACTTTTAACAGCTCCTGCGTGACTAATGCATCCCATAAATACCAGCCCCAGTCAGAGGAGAAGCAGTGATCAACTGTCACTCACTGGCAGGTGTTAAGTGTTTCTGATGGGGTTTGGCTGAGTGCCTTTGGGGAACAGAAGTGCCACCATTTTTGACCCACAGCTTAGCTGCAGGCCTTGACACCAAGCAAAGGCATCACGGGCATCCAGCAGAGGGCAAGGGGAACGTGGCTGTCTCGGTTGCATTCTCACTCACTAGGAGGTCCTTCCTGGGAGCACTGTGAGGCTGAGGGATGCCAAGCAGCCCTTCAGATGGGATTACAGGAAACCTGACTGAGCACAGAAGAGAGTGGAATAGTAAGCATGATCTGACCTTGGCTCAAATACTCTCAAAGTCCAGGGTGTCCAGATAGCAGAACCAGGTGTCAGCTTGAATTTTACAATGAGTCAGTGTTTGCCAGCCCTACAACACAGTGTGGGCACCTAATTCCCTTTGAGATGCCTGTAGAAGAATGAGGAATCTAAACCTGCCCTAGTATCTGAATCACTGTAACAGGCTGTGCCAAACCCACAGATACCAACCGAATGTGCTTGGTGAAGTACAAACACCAGATCTCATTCCTGAGCCATTGCTTTTTCTTCTCTGCCAAGTTTTAATGCTGCAAACAAAACTGAAGCACCATATTTACTTTGCTGGCACAGATATTCTAGGCATAAAACTCTCACATTTGATAGAAAAAGTATAAAGACTTTGGAGTGAAACTCTAATGCTGTAGGCAAAGCAGCAATCCGTTTGAACAGCTTCCATCAGCCAAAGGTTTAATTAGCCATTGGGCTAGCTTTCTCCAGGAACAATTTTAACACAGTGAAGTCATTTCACAGGGCATTTACCCACAGCAGATTTATAAAACAGAGGCTGTTCTCCAGCCGACTAAACTCTTGTGAGCATAACATTTGCCACCTATAAAGTGTTTTCCAAGCAAACGTTGCTACAACACAGGCTGGACAAGCCTAGAGGATGAGAAAATAGAAACTTTCTTGTCCATCCCCTAGGACAACATCCCAACTAACAACACATAGCTTCCTTTTATGTCTGGTGCTGGATTTGAGTCCCATATTTTTTTTGTGCTTCAAGAGCTGCTGTCTCACTTGGTAAACCAGGAGACCTCCGTGACTGCTGCATCCATTGTCTCTTCATCCAATTGGCCTGGAGTCTGCTGGCTCTAGAAGCAGAAAGTGCCAACAAATCACAAAAAAAACATCCTTTCTTCTGCAATTCCCAAATCAGTGTGGAAATGTCATCAATGGCTGGCAAATTGGACTCTCCAGGTCAGACCTCAGGGTCAGACCTCTGATGACATTTCAACCCAGGACAAATACAATTTGCACCAGGACATAACTTCAATTTACATCGGTTTAGATCATACTGAAAACTTTTGGGTGTTTTAAGAGCTGAAGAAGCTCTTCCAGCAAGGGGCTTCCTGACTTAGATGTATACTTTTACCCTGATTCTGTTGGCTGCTCCCCACACTGTCACAGTAACACACAAAGCAGGATTTTCCCAGTAAAAGACTGAGCCCTGATGTGATACAGAGAAAAAGGTGTACTGGGAAGGACAGTTCCCATTCTGCTTGTGTTTCAGGCCCTGTCTTGAGCTCCCAAGGACTTCAACATATAATTCAAGTGGCTGGGGGGGAAAAAAACATCCTGAAAGAAACAGAGCAAGGAATTCCTAAGTCTGATTATTTTTCTTCCTAATGAAACAATCCCTGTCAATACTATCTCATCTTTTACCAGAGTGTAATGCAGGCTGACTTAGGAAGAATCATCCTGTCCAGACAAGCCATAGCACCATGGGAGCAAAGAGCAAGTCCTGCCTATTGAGACTTACTCTTTATTGAATTTGTCCATTAAAGGATGCTTTTGGTGTCCATGCTATGAAAGCTTCACTGGTTGATTCTCTGCTGAACTGTCCAGGCTGCTTCCAAGCCCAAGATGAGTCATTTAATATCTTGGCACGACACTGAAAGCAAGAGGACACTGTTGGGGCTGCAAACAGCCTCAGTCACATGCTGATGTCCTGTTCTTTAACTGGGCTTTACTGGGCAGATCTAGGGCAGTGCCAGGATGCCTGGTTCAGCACCTAACCAGGTGCTCAATGCTGAAGCTGCCTTGGGAACACACAGCTCAGCTCACAGCAGGCTGAGGCACTGGGTGCAAGATGATCTAATGCTGTTGCAGCAGGGTGGGTACTGTGTGTTTCCCTCTGCCTCTTGGCTGCTTTATTCTGGATATAAAACTGTAGCCAGCAATTCAAACCCCTGTAACACTGTGAGAACACAACCCCAGCATTGTCCTGCAGTTACTGTCCATATTGCAATGGGCTGCCTTAAGGATTTATGCAAAGATGCAGGTATATCTAAGGAAAATAGTATTTGCACTGTAAAAGTGAATTGTTTTCATTCTGGAGTGAGGTGAGAAAACTGAATTAAATACAGCATTATTCTGTCTCCCCAGTTTCTGTTCTGCTTAACTGCCTGGTAAGTGGACTTAAGTCAGCACTGTCATTTTTAGGACCAAGGCAGCTTTTGATTTGTAAGAATTTCTTAAAGGGAAATAAAAGTCCACTTATGTAAAGAGCTACTGAGTGAAAAAACAAATCCAATGCTGGAAACCTGCTTTTTGAACCATATAAACCAATGGTTTTCAACATCTTTCTGTTTGTGGGTCTTTATACATTTCCTAGTGAAGAAATAGACTCATGCAGCAAGTTGAAGGCTGTGACCTTGCTTCCTCCGAGTTGCCTTTCACAGAGACCTAAGGGCTAATCTTCTGACCCCTGAGCTAAGATGTGGTTTGAAACCACAGCTGTTTTGCTTTAAAAGGTCCAAATTTGGACCTTCTCAAATCCTAGCAAAATGGGGACACATCCTACCAGGGCTTCCAGCAGATTTTTTTTTTTTCCTTTTTGAGCTTTTTCCTTAGTTCAGCTTTCAGAAAATAAAACCTGAACTGAAAAGAAGCTCAGCATGCAATAGGAGTGTTTTCTTTTAGAAAGAATTTACAATTCTTACTGACATTTTTGGGGTCTGTCTTTCTTTCATCACTGAGACTATTTAAGATAATTTTTTCATGCAGACAAAAATACTCCTTAGTAATTTGTCATCTTAAAATATTTGGATTCAAAAAAAATCTAAATAGCAGTAAGAGCTGGCTGAATAAAAGCACTTCAAAAAAAAGAAAGCTTGTAACATAAAATACAATTCATCCTGATCAGAAATAGCCTGAAGATTATAAGTTTACCACCTTGGATGGCAAAACCAGAGCTGAGCAGTAAAACAAGTGGAAACAGGCAATTATTTATATATGGTTTTGTATAGCTAAAGAAATATTTTTGCAGCTAATGACTTCATAAAGTTACTTTCTAAATAGTTTTTAAAAATCTTTAAAATAATACTTTTTAAACCCCAAGTTAAATGTTTCATGACAGTGCCATGACACTTTTAATTGCATTGCTCAGTGCAAAAGTCCTAACTCAAACATTTATAGAGAAAAATCAGAAAGCAATTGCTTTAATTCTAACCATTTGTGTAAAAATTATAATCTGTCAAAACAGTTGATAAATCTAGAGATTGGAAGAGAAATTTGCTAAATGTTTGTTATCTTTGGCATAACATGAGTGATTAGAACCACTGCACTAAACAAATTGAATTTTCATCAAACAAACTTGTTGTTACATGCTCAAGTGGGGGAACTGTGGTTGTTTAGTCTGGATGGGAGAGAAGTGTGGGGGAGAAGACATGATCATAGTCTTTAAATATATAAAATGCAGCTGTAAAGAGACAGACATAATGTGTTTTCAGTGTCCGTGGTGGATGGGTGAAGAAGAAACCATGACCCAGGCTAGAGATGAGAAGGGACTTCACAACAGTTAGGGCAGAAATACATGGAGAGAAATGAGTTAAGACCACCACTGAATCTCCATCACATTGATTTTTTAACAATAAGCATCTGTTGGGCAAGGCAGAAGAAAGGCCAATGGAGCCCTGAGACAAGAAGATTCTTGGTGATATTGAGTGTGTGGAACCCCACACAGGTTCTACAGCAGATGGAGGCATACAAACACCCCATGGGTGCAGGATGCTGTGCCACACTTTTTATCTTGTATCATTTTTGTTGCCCCATCTGAGGTAACCCACATCCCATCAGGGTGTGCTGGCTGCCAGCTGAGAACTGGCCAGCTCCTGACACCTCTCCCAACCTTGTGACTGGGGCACTTTCTGCACCATTCCCACGTGTGTGTTTGGGAAATCATTGTCTTTTCACAGCAAGATAGAAGGACAGGCAGTTGCCAAACCCAAGAGCCAGCAGTGCTTGTAATTATGTGTTTGCAGTAGAGTATTATATGATGTGAAAATCACATCACATAAAGTGCTAAATTCCCCAGTGTGTCATCTGAGTCCAATGTGTGCAAAGAACAGTTCATGTATCTCCTTCCAGCTATGCAAGCCATGTGCTAGAGGATGCTGTCCTCTCACCTCTACTAGGGCAATGCCACTGCAACTCAGCAAGTTGGGATAAGACAACTGCCTTCTGCAAGTGAAATGCTGGTAGCCCTCAGGGAATGATGTGGGACCCTGTTCCCATCCTCTTGCACCCCTCAAGGTACCCCAGAAACATTGCCACTCATGTGATAAAGGCATCATACTGAATTAGTGTACACAGCTCTGGCTTGTTGTCAGCCCAAGTGGCTGAAGGGACACCAGGCCAGGTCATGTATCCAGCACCAAAGCAAGATGTATGACAACATCTGCCTACCTGCAAAACAAGCTGCCCCATCACCTTTTGCTGTATCCTCCCAGTAAGATACTGAGAATTTCTCTGTGGACTCTTATCCAGAGCACAACCACCTCCTCCTTGTTCAGGGTCTCTGGGAGTATCTGTAACACAGATATTAAGGAAGAACAATCAAGCATCTCCCAAAGCAAAGGAACCTGTTTGGGGACCAGCAAGCTCCAGGCTCTCCAGAGCCAGATGTGCACTAGCTTGCTTCACCTCCCCATCCTGCCAACAGCTAAGCTACAACAGACAGATGTGCAGGGTTAGGACCTCATTGCCCCCTCAGCTGCCTGCTACTGCCCTGCAGCCACACTGATAGGTTAGGGGAACCCAAGTCAGCCAGGCTACCTACCCTCAGCACTGCAAACAGGTGCTCTGATATAGCATCTGCAGCACTCCAGTGTCACCTTGAACAAATGTTACCTGTGGGGTACCATGTTGGGAGCTTGTGAGTACTCATTGAGCTCCAAGGGATGGTTTTCTGCTTCCACCTGCAGCCTTAGCCATTAGCCACCCCACAGACAAAGTGTGTGACAATTTGGAAGTCTTTCAGAAGCAATGTTGCATCTTTTCTGCAAGAAAGTTCAGAAAATGTTGATGGTTTCTCTCTGCAGCAAGCACACAAAGATATCAACCCCCCTTATGTGTTTATGGCTGTTCTTAGTGACTTGTTACTCACCAAGGCTGGATCTGGGAGGAGGTTTTCAAAGGATAGCTGAGTTGCAGAGTGCTTGGTTCTCACAGGGGCTTTCATAGGTAACAATCCTTCTATGGCTTTGGAAGTCACTCATGTCAGGTCTTTCACAATGTTAATTTAGAAGACATTTCCAGCAGTTTCTCTGAGAGGGGAGTGTTTTCTTTAGTTTTTGAATGCTGTCACCTCTGCACACCAAACTGACACCCCTGAGGCTTAGCATGGCCATGTACTAATGAAGATTTCCAAGTGTCACTTGAAGGGTTTGAGCAGTGGCTATAAAGACTGTAAATAATCAGTCTGACAGCCAAGGAGGTTTAGCAGCTCTTTGATGAGGTATCTAAGATAGTTGGAGAGTGATCTGTACCACACCCTGGCTACAAACACTGATATCCCACAGATTTCAGCCTGCAATAAATGGATAGGTTAATCAAGCAAGCTCTGATTAAAAAAGGGGCAACCAAAATAAAACTCTTTGCTGCAGCAGTAAGGTGAAAATGAGGATGACTGATTTCTCCTAGTGGTGGCAAATCCTGGTTTTGGAGCCAAGCTAAAGAGGAAAGATTTAATGAGAAAAGTTCATTTGATTTGGGTGGAACAAGAACATTTTTCTTGACCAGTAACAAAATGTTCTGGTTTGTTTGGAAACTTTAATCTTCTGAAAAAAACTTAACTATAATCCACAACTCTTTTCCTTTTACATTGAAAAACAAACAAACAACAAGCAGCTTCAAATAAATGGTCTTCAGTAAAGCAAACTGCTTCAGCCTGAAAATGCTGAAGTGAAACATTTCAGTAATTTAAGGAGAGAGAGGACTTCCATTGTTTTGCCTTGTCATTGGCTGACTTCAGCCTAGATTTGTGAGTGAGTTTGTTTGCCTTCATTTTCACAGGGGATTTATTTTTTATTCTTTTAAAAAACCCACTTAATACTCTCTTCCAGTTCAATTTGAGATACAAATGGTCAAGTTCAACAAGGTGGAGTAGGTGACACACAGGAGGGTTGTGATGCCATTCAGCATGACTTAGGCTGGAGAGTTGGGCAGGGAGAAATTTAATGAGATTCAATAAGGCCAAGTGTTGAGTCTTGCACCTGGGAAAGACCAACCCCATGGATCAGGATAGGCTGGGGGCTGAGCTGTTGGAGAGCAGNGCTGAAGCACAGGAGGTTCTGTGTGAACACAGGTAGAAATGTTTTCCCAGTTGAGGTGGCAGAGCACTGGCACAGACTGCCCAGAAAGGTTGTGGAGTCTCCTTCTATGGAGAGATCCAAACCATGTCTGGATGTGCTTCTGTGTGACCTGGTGTAGGGAATCCTGCTGTGACAGAGGGGTTGGACTAGATGATCTTTCAAGGTCCCTTCCAGTTCCTAACATTCTGTGATTCTGTGAGGTGCATAAAAACATGACTGAGCTGACAATTGCATAAGCATCAGGCAAACACTTTGGGGTGTTTTTTTGTTGTTGTTTTTTTGTTTACTTGTTTTGTTTTAGCTTTTCTTTGAAATTGTACCTGAATTTCAGAGAAGTTGTGGGGTCCTCAGGATCAGCCACCCCTGAAACATGCACAGAGCACAACTGTCAAAGTCTGTGTGCTCTGCTGTGTAACCTGCTTACTGCAAAAATTCAGATGCCATCTTCAGTCCTGCAAAATATTAAGGCAGGCATTTAAGATTTACCCAAGTGATTAAGCATGAACAGCTTGTAATTGTTTCCAGATTCCTCTCCTAGCAGGAGCAAAGGCTCTGCAATCCCTGTCCACATGCTCAGAGTAGCAATGCACTCACAAACAGAGAAACTGAGGATGAACTGGAGGACAAATAGATACCCTGAGTTTTGAGAACAAGCCAGCATTACCTTGTGTTCCCATATGGACTGTTCAGCTCAGGAAAGCAGGATTATTTAGCCAGCATATACCATGGTGGATCTCCATCCTCCCTGTAACAACACCTGTGCACCAGCAACTAGAAATCCCTCTTAAGTACATGTGGCCAGATTCAGTTTGCAATTTTTCTTCTGGCTTGGGAGTATTAAATGAAGATCAACTGCTGAAATTGGCCTCATTTGTGGGAATCTGACTGTGCTTACAGAGAGGGTTTTATAGAAAGCCCCAAATATTGCAGACTTTTTGTATAAGCCACAAAACAATCTGGAGAGACTTGCCTCACATCCCAAACTCTTCCCTTCATGCAAATCTACTGATAGAAGTTTCCCACAGATTGCTTGGTCATGAAAGAGATCTTCCCAACCTGCTCAGGGATGCAAAAACTTTAGCAACACCAGCCCAAGTTCAAAAGTAAATCCAAGGATCCACCATTGTCTTTGAACACAGCAGGGAGGTACTCTAACAAGTTAGATCTCAGGGGCCAGGTTGCTCCCAGGATTTAAACCAGGTTGCATGCAAAATGGCAACTACCTCTTAATTTTTTATTTTATTTTTAAACAGGATAATTTAGGGGCTATGGGGTTGGTTTTTTTTTTATTATCATCTTTGCTATTTTAATGGCAAATTCAGTGTGCTGCCTTCCCTCCTTAATGAAAGGGGCTGGAGAGTGGCACTCAATTTCTCCTGCTTTCTAGAAATAGTCCCTACATATCTTTTGTAAAAATGTAATCACCATCTCTTTCCCTTTCTATCTGCTCCCAGAGACAGGGCTTTCATCAGCTCAGACCATTTTTATTCCCCTATCTCTTTGTCTTAATATTTTCTTGAAGGTTACCTTTATTTTTCCAAGGTCTGTGACCAGGACAAAGACACAAAGGGTGAAGCTGACTGTTTGGAGGGTCACTGCCACCACTGCAAGAGGCACAAGCCTGGCTGGGGGGTATCTCTGAAAACAGCCCTTGCCCTCATCCAGCCCAGTATGCTGCCCAGTTCACCCAGTCAGGCCCTTCCACAGCAGCTGTCATTGCTGTCTCTCAGAGCATGTCTGTGTGGCCAGAGCTGACTTGGATTGTGCAAATCCCTTTTCTCTCCCTTCTGCAGTCCTGGTCAGTTCTCTGAACCTCTCTGCAATCATTGCTTCATTTCTGTTCAACTCCAGGCTGGAAATGTAGCTCTTTTCCCTCCTCTGGGACCTTGTCTACTGCCTCCTCCTCCTCCTCCTCTCTTAGCTAACTTCACTGTGCAATGGCTTGTTCCATCACTTCTTGTGCAAAACCCTTTGAGAATGATCTTTTCCCAGTATGGAAATCTTGGTGCACTCCTTGAGAAGATGATCTCAGGTAAGACCACTGCTGAGGAGAGAGGTTCACCATCCTCTGTGGAAACTTTACAAGCTCTGGTCTTCATCCAGCTGGAATTATTGTTAAAAAAAATATTGGAGCAAAAATGCCTCAGTATTTACATTGTGAGAAAGGAGTGGAAAAATACATTGCTGCCATTGTAGTGAAGGGGAAAAGAGAGGGTTCAGGCTCTCTTTGAAAAGCCTTGGTGTTGAAACAAATGGAATTCTCTTGTTTAAATTAAATGAGAGTGCATTTTCTAGCAGGAATGGACTTTGCTTTCTCCAGCAAACTTGGATGAGGGGTGGAGTTTGCCAGTTCCTGTCTAATCCCATCTCTGGTGGTGGACATCAAATCTGCCACAGACCACATGAGGTTCAATGGTGCAGCTGGAGAGATGGGACATGGCTCTGCCATTTAAGATGGGAAGAGAAACACCTACAGCAAGGGGTAAAGCTGAGCCTGTACAGGAGCATCTAGAGTTTGCAGCTCCTGCTTGCAGCAGCTTTTAACCACATTTATATGCCAGAGTGCAATGGGGAGCTCTTCCACTAAAGCATGCATGTGCACAGCCTTGAGATTGTTTTACTCAACAGAAGGAGATTTGCTGCTTGTATGGACAGATAAAGGTCTTCACTTGCACATTCACCCATCTGCTCATGGCCAAATCCAACTCTATTCTAGTTTCTAGTGCTGAGTTCTGGCCATGCTGGTTTTTGACATCTGACTTGGTGTGCACCAGAGATCTCCAGCAGCTCATAGTGCTGTTAGTGTTCCTGGGCAGTGTGGTGAGCCCATCTGCACTGTGACAGAGGGCTCACAGGTGAAGGATGGCACTGGGAATCACCTACAGGGAAGACACTGAGAAAAAGATGATGAAAAAATGCATTGTGTACCAGCCAAAAACCCAACTCACTTTTCCACACACCTAAAAAGAGCTAGGCTTATGGCAAAGCTAAGCCTAAAGGGGCCTCTTAGCTGCAGCAGCATCTTTAACTATGCTTTCCTAGGTCGTTATAAAACAGCCTTGACAATGCTAGGAGAAAACAGATTTACAGCAAATTGCCCCAAAACATTGCCTGGATTCCCCTCACCTACTGGGCTTCAGGTTGCTGCCTCCAGAGAGCATCACCCCCAGGAAAACACTACCAGCTCAACCCCATCCTTGGAAAGCCATCAGGGAAAAGATGAGGTAGGGGTTGGAGATTAGCAGAGCCCCGATGAGGTGCCAGGGATGCCTGAAGCACTACTTTGCCAGACGCCCCTGGGGACCAGCTTTGGCAGCGCCCCCCCCTCCGGCTGTGGCAGCGTGGAAGCCATTAGCATGTAAAAATACTTTCAGGAATGGGAGGGTGGAGGGGAAAAAATAAATGGTATTTGCGGAGGCCAATTCCTCATCACACTTTCATGTGTGCCAAACTTTGTTGGCATGGCTCTGAGTTTGATAGGGAACATCTGGGCTGCTGTTGCTGCCTGTAGATTGGCTGAGGGCAGCGAACAAAAGGGGTTTGTGCAGGAATGCATGGGGAGGGGGGGCGGGGTGTGCACACGTCGAGGGATGGCTGCGGGAAGCAAAAGGCAAAAATACTCTCCTAATGCACATCCCATGTTCCTGCCTTCTAAAAGGGGACAAAAGCCACCCTCCCCCCCCCAAACACATCTCTCTTCCTTCCCCCAAAAGCACGCCAGGATATGGAGCAGGGCTCAGACAGATCTGTGCCCCTCTACCTCTGCGTATTCAATTATTGCTGCCGTCTGGAAAAACAGTCGAGGAGGAGGGAGCAGGTTAGCTGGAGAGCAGGGAAATCTGAACACAACCACACAGTGACTGCACATCCTTGAGAGATGACCAGTGAATCTTTGCAAGCAGCCCAGCTCCCCACGCTCAAGCGCTGCTGTGCAGGGAAGGACCTGGTGACAAGCCCCCTGAGTGCATAAAGTCTGGTGACATGGGTGCACCAAGAACAGCATGGCTTCAAGTTTTCTCCACTTCTGCTGGGAATCTGGAGTAAGAGGCTGAAAATTAACACCATGCTACTGCCAGCAACAGGACCACCACAGACTCCTTTCTAGAGACACAGGGTCCCATTGTATCTGACACCAGAGGACAGGGGAGAGCGATGAAGGAGAAATGGATTGGAGGAAGGTTGATCAGTTGGGAACTATCTGAAAATTACAGGCTGGGTGCAACCTTTGGCTTTAAAGATCACAGCATACATACTTCATCCCATATGCTTCGTCCCCAAGGAGTCACTGCTGCCTGAGGATTGACACCAGAAACCTTTGATTGAACCTAATGTAGCATTTCTGACATTCTTCCTTTTGCATCTTCTTTCTATCAACCCATGCCTGCAGTATCTTTTACCCAATGTGTTTGCAGTGTTCACAAGTCTTTTCAAAATGTCATTTCATGGACTAAACCTCTTCCTCAACAAGAGCACTACTGTGTCATTACATGTCTGCTGACCCCCTCTTTGCTCATTCCATTTTTGCCCAACTGAATAGCATGGGTAACACTTCAGCATTTCCAAGTTTGTGGTTTGGTTTTTTTGGGTTGGTTGGTTGGTTTTTTTGTGGGGTTTTCTGGTGTTTCTGTTTGTTTGTTTGTTTGTTTTTAAATCAATGGAGCATTCTTCTCTTTTCTTCTTTCTGGCATGTGCATTTGCCCTGAATCTTATCTAGCAGCCTACATCCCTCCTTGTCTCCAATCTTTAACAAGGACACATTGGGTCTGCTACCCAGAGCAAGATTTCTATTGCCTCTGTCTTTGGGGCTCCTTAGAGTTGCTGCAGCCATCCTAAAGAGGGTATTTGGGTAGCATGTATCCTTCCTGCTGCACCTTATCTGAGAGTAGCCCTGTGAGAAAGCCCCAGGGAGCAAAAAAGACAAAGGGTCCAGGTCAGTGAAGACTCTTGGGTCTGACAGCCAAGGCAGACTTTTCCAGGCCTAATCTCCTTTTCAGGTTACAGCAGCATTCCTACAAGCCATTGTTTTCAGCTGACTTACTCAATGCAGTCAATGTAACCCTCCTGGCACTGCCTCAGACAGAGGGCTTGTGCAGGGGATGCTGGCTCCAGAGCCAGGCATGTTTGTAGATAAGTTTCCTTCAGTGATATTTGGGTTTCAATTACATCAGTGTCAAGACAGAGCTTTTCACCAGAGCCAAGCAAGCTCCCACCATGCCAAAGAAAGCAACCAGAAGGGCCAGGGATTGTGCATTCCATATCAGGGCGGGCACTGATGCCTCCACACCCCCAGGTAGAGACACAGTAGAGGGGAAAGGCAGCTCATGTGGGGCAGCATAGGCTGAAGACCCACCTCTGTCTGCCATGCAGACAGTCCTAACTGGTTGCCTCTTCTGCAGTGGGCTAGGAGAGGAACTGCAGAAAACTTAGCCAGCCTTTGGAAACTCCCTGCAGCTGTCACTGGGGAGGCTGAAGCTGCATATAAGCATGTGTTCACTTGAAGCCCAGAGGGCCAACCGTATCCTGGGCTGCATCAAGAGGAACAGGAGGCCAGCAGGTCGAGGGAGGTGATTCTCCCCCTCTACTCTGCTCTCCTGAGACCCCACCTGGAATATTGCATCCAGTTCTGGAGCCCCTATTACAAGAGGGATATGGACGTGATGGACCGAGTCCAGAGAAGGGCCAGGAGAATGATCAGAGGACTGGAGCACCTCTCCTATGAGGACAGACTGAGAGAGTTGGGATTGTTCAGTCTGTAGAAGAGAAGGCTCTGAGGAGACCTTCTTGTGGCCTTCCAGTATCTGAAGGGGGCCTACAAGAAAGCTAGTGAGGGACTTTTAGGAGGTCAGGGAGTGATAGAACCAGGGGAAATGGGTGTAAGCTAGAGGAGGGCAGATTTAGGTTGGATATTAGGAGGAAGTTCTTCACTATGTGAGGGTGGTTAGACAGTGGAACAGGTTGCCCAGAGAAGTTGTGGAAGCCTGATCCCTAGAAGCTTTTAAGGCCAGACTGGATGGGGCCCTGGGCAACCTAATCTAGTGGAAGGTCTCCCTGCCAAGCAGGGGGAGTTAGAACTAGATGATCTTTAAGGTCCTTTTCAACTCAAAGGATTCTATGATTCTATGTGACCAAATTTCACAGTCAATGTTCTGTTTTACAGAGGAGGAAAAAAGCATAGCTGCTGCTTAGTGCTAGAGGTCCCCTTGATCCTCTTCTGATAACAAGGGGGTCAAGAGTGAACAATTTACTTCTATTTTACCACTCATTATTATTGCCGAAGCACATTTGCCATCTCCTAGCGATCAACCTCTCCTCTTGGGCAGGTGTGTGCCTCCACATTCTTCTCCTGGACATTTTTTCTTTTAGCTCTGTCTGACAAGCAGCCCAACACACTAAGAAACATGATGCTGCAAAGGTCTCCCTCTCCAGCCATCCACCTGTCTGACCCAGCTCCTACACGCCCTTCCTCGGCTGCTGCAGCCAACTGAGAAAAAACAGCCCCAGCAAGGACTACAAACACTTATAAAAAGCAAAGAAACCATAAAAAAACCATAAAAAGCAAAGAAACCAAAGCCTAAATCCCATTTTCCAGGGTGGATAAAGACTCCATCAGGAGCTAGACTGTTAGCTATCTTAGAAGCTTTTGAAGGTTGCAGTAGAGGTTCATCAGTACCTTTAACATCTGCAGGAGACCCTTGCATCTTTGAAGTCCCTCCTCAGGGACCCTGATGGCAAGAAGGGAAGGAGGCTGGGAAGGAGGATGAACCTTAGAGCCACCCAGGGCTTTTGCCCTAGGACAATTACAATCAAGAATCTAATGAAGTCTCAGAGTGGTTCAAGTCTGTCCTGCCAACACAGTTCCATCTCATTTGCCCCATCACTCCATATTATCCACCATCTAATATGGGCCAGCTGGGAAATTCCCAGTGCAATGGGCTGGGGACAGGAAAGGGGGGCTTGTGGGAAAATGCCCATTTAACTTTTCACAGGCAAGGCTGGTTTAAACAGTTGTTTCAACTTCAAAAAACTGACATACATTTCCAAATTGTCCAAATGTTTGGCTTTTACATTTCCTTCTGTGGCACATCCCAGGGTTTTAGTTGAAAAGGTCTTTTCTCTTCAGAATCAGGCTGCATGGAGGAGAAAAAAAAAAAACCTATCAAAACAGGAAGCTTGAAATTATCAAAGAAAAATATTTTCCTTGACCTAAAAAGATCTTACCCTTTGGGTTTTAGTTCACAAAATTTTTCAGGACTGACTCTTCATCCCCAGGAGAGATGAGAAATACTGTCAGTACTTCAAAAATGCTGCCAAAAGGAAAGAGATATTAATTACCAACCTCTATTTTTAACCTGCAACCAAGAGTCACTTCTCATGGGTGACAGCTAGATTCTCCTGAGGCTCTGCCATTGACTTAATCAAGCCTAAGGCAGAGAGAGGATTTTTTGGTGGATAGGACATTTGCACTCTGCAAAGCCTACCCTATCTGTTTACAAAGCAAGCATCAGGTATCACATGCTTTTGCTAGCCATCTATTTAGAAAAATTACACCATTACCTTTTTTCTTCACCTATGTTCCCACTGAAAAAAAAAAGTTCATTTTTCCTCCCCCTCTAACCCTTAACTGAAAAAGGAGTAGGTGGATTTTGCTCAGTTTCCAGAAAAATTCCCCACTGGTTAAGGGCCAGGCATGCAAAAATCTGAACCTGAGAAGTGAATGTTTTCAGAAGTTATTAGCTTATGAAAAGAAAGGCTATAATGGAAACTTTTACTGCCATAATTATAACACCATGAACAGAGCCTGCTGAAATATATAACATTATCAAATGCCTGTCAGCATTTAATAGAAGTCTTAATTAACTGCTGGGGAGGAGCATGGCAAAAATTTATTTTCAGGAAAACTTTTGGGACCTGCATAATTCTGGGCTTTTTTCAAGTCCCTCTCAATTGGAGCCTTAGTAGAGTACATAGGACAGACTAAATACAAGACACAAGTGTGTATCTTGTTGGCATTACTTAATGATAGGATTTTCTTTTCTGTTGAACTACATAATCCAGAAACAACAATAATGTTTGGGTTGGGTTGGAGCCAGACACTTGAGAGCTGGATTTTAACCTTCCCCAAGTTTGGGATTATTTAAAGCCAGGGCCTTAATTTGGCCTGTCAGGGAGAGGGAGCTTATGTGTAACCTGTGGGGGTGACCTGCCTCTGCCATTTGCTTTCCTCTCCCCCTTCCACCATCCCAAAGATGCTCACACTCCAGATTTGGGGGGAAGAGGGGGTACCCCTCTCATGGTAGGGCTTTACCACAAGAGCAGTGCCTGAGCTCCTAGGCTAGAGACCAGAGGAGAGGTATGGGGCACAACAGCTATAGGATTGTTGCAATTTATGTCTTGCCATTGGCTTTGCAGGAGACAACCAGCTCAAAAACAGCCTGGCAACTGCATGTTTCTTCTCCCTTACAAATTTGGGAAGTGACTAGGCAGGAAGGCTCCTCCTGCTGCAGCCCCATCTCTGCATACACCTCCAAAAGCCAATTCCACCTCCACAGCTCACCTTTGAGGGTCTGGCTCCTCCACCGTGCAGTGACATCCTGCCAGTGAGACCCTACCTGGAGCCACCAGACCAGGCTGAAGAGGTAAGAGCAAGCCCAACCCTGGGATGAGCAAGCAGCCCATGGATTAGCTGCAGTCAGCAGCAGGTTTTAGGGTGCTTGAGGTACAGTGGAAGACATGCATGATGCATTTTAAGAGGAAGATCTGCAAGCCTACTGCCTAACTAGGTGAGGAGCACAGAGGACAAAGCAGGGCAGACAGCAAGAAGCAACCTGTCAAGGTTAAATATGGCTCTTACCGAGCCAATACGTTAAACCTAGCTCTCCCCACTCTTGTGCCTGATCCACAAGACCACATTTCAAACCAAACCTTGGCAAAGCAGGGCAGGTAATGCCGTGACAAACACTCTTTCAGTCCTGCCTGGCAGCTCAAACGTTTTTATTCCCTTTCTGCCCTCTCCACCACCGCCCCCCCNAGGCCACATCCATTTCCCCTGATAGCGCTGATAGCCCAACAGCTGCTCTCTGTCCCTTTGGAGATTAGTTTGTTTTCCTAACACAATTACTGCCACGTGGCTCTGCTTTCTGCCAGGATAAAGCCTGGATAGAGATAAAGCAGCGATAAGATCACACACTGTTCCAGGCCCCTTTGCAGCCTTGCCAGCTGTGGTTTGTTCTCATCAGCATGTGAAAACCCTGGCTGCAAGTTCCTTGCTCCCATGAACGCTAGGCTAGGAGCTTGATGGTGCTGACCCCCAGGGATTGAGGTCCCAGCTTTCCATGCAACGCTGAGGAGTTGTTTTATGATCTATCCATGCAACAGAGATGTTGCATGGGTGCAGCCACACTGGTGAGTTTGCACGATGTGATACAAAGCTGCTTATCAGGTGCAGTACCTTGCTGGCTCAGCACTTTGGGCAAGAACAGCTGGCCAAAGCTGGCTCCACAGTGACCTGCCTGCACCTAGGTCAGCTGCGTCTGCCTGGTCTCCTCTCCTCCTGCCTGGAGTTAGCTGAAGGTCGTCTCTGCCTGCACATCACGTTATCTGGTGAATGAAGAAGCTTTATCCTAGCACAACAGCTTTGCTGAGCTCAACCATCCCAGAAGGGCTCACACTGGTACCTGCAGCACCAGCAAGGGACTGCTCAGCTCTAGAAACAACAATGGAGCAACCACAGGTGCAGGTCTGGTACAACTGCTCTCCATTGTACCCAGGAAAGGTCCTCCCTGTCTCCCAGACTTGCCTGTGGCAGTTCTTGCCTGGAGAACAACTCCTGAAAGCCTTTGCCGGGGCTAATGCAGTGCACTCCGGGAAAGGACACTCAGGGAGCCTTGCTGCCTTCAGAGAGACAAGCATCCTTGCCAGATGTCTCCCATAAAGCTGCAAGTACTTTATTTTAATAATAAGCCTTAATGTATTCATTAAAGGCTCCTAGTGACCTGGGATGAATTTCCCCACCATTGTAAAAGGCTGTGGGAATCTGGAAACTGCTGCATTACAGTTAATAACTTTAATTTTACAAGACCCAAAATAGACAACTGAAAAAATACACAGACTCACTGTTTCCAATTAAGTAGGGATTTCTTCTAATTCCTCTGCCACTGGTGCTCTTGTTTAGCAAACAATATCAACAGATATTCAACCATAGACAAGGGGAAAAGCAAACCAAGACAGTTGTCTTCTGCACCTCTGTTTCAAGAGCTGAGGAAGACGCTAGGACCCTTTTTCCCCACTGGGTTATCAGAGCAGATCAACAACAGCAAATCCATACTAGGGGAGCCACATATAAAACTTTAATGCCTGCTTCTTAGGCCTGATGGACACCAGAGTGTTTGATCTGAGGGAGATGATTCCCAATACATCTTCTCCCCATTCCCTTTTGAGGGTCCTAGCAAAGGTGCTAAGAGGGTTTGGTGAGTGTCCTGGGGTGCTGGGAAACCACCTGCTCACGTCTGAAGCTACCAGATCTCCAATTTTAGGGTCAGGAAGGAATATTCCCCCCAGATCAGCTTGGCAGAGATTACTGTGTATTTATTTGTCTCCCTCATTCTTCCTCTGTTGAATAAGGGGTAGATCATTTCCCAGGGAAAAAAAGCTGGGAACCAAAACCAAAACCATTTGGCCTTTTTTGCTTGTTTGTTTGTTTGGGGTTTTGTGTGTGCATTTTTTGTTGGCTTGTTTCTGGTTTTGCTTTTGACTTTTTTTTTTTTTTTTCAATTTCTGAGAACCTAATGTTTTCCTGGCATCCTCCTTCCAACTGTGTCAGGGACATACACACCCTCCTTGCCATCATCCCTACATCAACCAGTGCCAGTTAAACCAGCTCAGGTGAGAACAGCTCCATGCCTCAAAGGAGATCTCAAAAACTTCCTCTGCAGACTTAGCCTGACACAGAAAACATGTTGCTTAAAACCCACAGGTATCTCAGCCCATGCAGATCCCAAAACACACTCCAGATGACCTGAAAAACAAAGCAGAGCTCTCAGTCAACAGGATGGAACACTGAGCCCCTCACTTCACCGCTGTCCTCTTGACCAAGAGCTGCTTACAAGCAGCACTGAATTTACCTCCACCCTTGCATAGAAGCAGACTGAGTTTTCCCACCAAACTGATACAAATGAAAAATTATTTTCATATGGCTGGACTCTGCATTTCCCCATAAATAATGCAGTGCTGGAAATTGGAGGAAGGGGGCTGTCAGAGCACTTGGTCATCCATCAAAGCCACACCGAGAACACTGATCTAACCCTCGTCCAAGAAAGCATCTCTATTTAGGAAAGCCAGCAGCCACATCTCTGGTCTCCTTTGAAGCCACTGAGGGCCAGGCAGTTTAGAGATATCTAAAAGCCTCAAGGAACAGATAAGACCTAGGTACTAGCTGGTAAAACCCAGACCCTCAGAAGGTATTCAAACCCACAAGGTTTTTAAGGGAAATTAAGAGCTCACATACTTTTGCTGATAGGATCTTGAAGGGCACACACGCCTTCCAAACCACTTCTGGTGACTTTCCTGAAGAGATTTAGGCACACACATTGTGTGTCAGGGCTTGGAAACCTTCCCATTATCATAGAAAACCACCTGCAAGTGAAAACCCAACCTCCATCTCAGCTGCACTGCAAGCCATGCAGCATCATGCAACAGGATGTCTCTGCTCTGTGTATCCCCCAAACCAGGGAGGCCAGATCCTCCTTGCTCTGGCCACAGAGCTCTGCTATTTCAGGGCAGCTGTGGACTCATGTTCATTGTGCATCACCTTCCTCTCCTTCCCCTCATCTTCACTCTTCCCAGAACTATTTCACCAGACATGGAGAAGCTCTACTTCTGTACTTCACCTAAAACACTGACAAAACCACAAGGAGCACAGAACTTCCCCACCCCTCCAAGCCTACATTTCCTATTCCTGCCTGCAGCTCTCCAACTGCCTTTCTCACATCAGTGCCTTGACTATGGCTGCTTGAAAAATTCCCATCTAAACAGTTTTTAACAGGTCATTTTGTGGTCAAAGGCAATTAAAAAAAAAAAAAAACACAGAAAACCTCTTTTTGTGGAAATTTGCATGACTTGTCTGAAATGTCAAAAACCCCAGAAGAAACAGAGGTTTGGCCTCAAGCTGCAAAAAGCTTGGTTTTAGCAACAAAAAAACCCCAGATTTTTCAGGTCTTTTAGCAAAAACCGAAGAAAACTTGCAGAGAGAATAAATTCTCTTTCTTTCATTAAAGATGTTCATGGTGTGATGGCTGTGCTCAGATTTGCAAAAAAAGCCTGCCTCAAGAGACTATCAAGGAAATTAAATAGTCACTGTGAGAAAGGGAAGGAACTGGTCCATTTTATAGCCTGGTGAAGGAGCAGAGCAAAGATAAATGCTTCATTCTCATCCTGACACTAGGTTAACAGCTAGGCATCCCACAGCTCTACTCCCAGGATTTAATATATTTATCAGTGGCCTGGATGAAAAATGAGGTGGTAATGCCTGTACAAGATGACAAGCCTTTGGGGGGTTAGGGTCCCATCACCCCAGCCAGGGACCATCCCTGCTGATGGGTGTGAGTGCCATCAGGAAGGACAGCTTCAATCCTGCTGCTGTTTGTGCATCACTTGGTAGAGATGCCCAGCCAGGTCTTTGCTTTATCCCTGTGGTGCTGGGAAACCTTCAGTGTCACAAACTTTTAGGCAGTGAGGAGTCTTGTCCCTTCTCCCCATGGGCACCATGGGTATAAGGAAGGCCACAATACAACCCTGACATGCCAAAAGCCAAGAGCTGGTGCTGAGTGTGGTCCCAGACCCCTTTTGGAGGTTCACTGCTATCCCCCAGTGTGGGACCAGGGAAGCCACATGCCATGATGGCTCTGCTCAGAGCCACCAGCACCCAGATGGGTTACAAGTTAACATGAACTCTCCCTCCCCATCTGGAGCCCATGTACTGCAAGTGGCAAGATTTATATTGTGCTGAAGCATTCCACAGTTTTGAGCACAGAAATGATTGAACTCCAGATGTTAACAAGATGCAGGACCCTTTTTTATTATTAAAAACGTGATTTCTTGTTTTGCTCATGACAAAACCCATCAGATTAACTTATTAGGAGAGGAACTGCCATCAGGCTGGTGGAAGCAAAGACAGCTCTGGTTGCCTGAGAGCTTGCTGCAGCACATGGGAAGAGCAGGGCTCCTTTGAAGCAGAGCTGTGTCCAGTCACTCCTCTGCATAAATCCAAGGGCAGGACACAGGTGACCTTGCTCCATGCTCACTGGCAATGCAAGGATGCTGGCAAGTCCCTGTGCCTCAGTTTCCCCATTCCTTAGGGGAAGCATGAGTCAGAGCTGGATGGGAAAGCCCTGAGTAAACACATGTTTTGCACCCTCATCCAAATCAAATTCTCTTGCTGAAGCAGGAGAGCTCTTCCTAACAAGCACCATAGCCCAGGCCAAAAATGGAACCTTGCCCACTCTCCCTGGGCTCATGACTACCTCCTGGAAAGATGAAAGGGACCCAGGACCTGTGGCTGCCATGCCAGGGCAACTCAGCTGGCAGCTCTCAATGCCCCATTTCGCTTCAGGGAGAGCCCTAAGCATCACAAACTTCACTTCCCATCCAAAAGGAACCAAATTTCCAAATACCTCTGCAAGTCCCATATGCTCCTCTCAGCACAGCTCCTCTGGGAACGTCCCCCAGCAGCGTGCAGAGTGGCACAGCCAACATCTGTATCCCAGAGCTTGGGCTGGGACCTGTCTGTAGCTGTCACATCTTCACTGCTTTATCACAGGAACTTTATCACAAGCTCATAACACACACATCTTTGCACCATGAGATCAAACAGGTATGGGATGGTATTGCAGCCTGCTGTCAAAAGACAGCCCCCAGCAGCTAGTGCTGCTCCCTGCTGTGAAGAGAAAACATGTTGAAGCTGCGTGACAGAGAAGACCCATGTATCCTCATCCTGATGTTGTACAGCCACACCAACTCAAGAAACCCACCAGCACAAAGCCAGCCTATCCTGTTAATCCCTGGGAGGCACAGCATCCTTCAGGACCTACACATTTCCGTTCTCCATAGCACATGTCAGCTCTAAGGACAGTCACATCTGTCTGCTCAGAGGGAGAGAATCATGCCTGAGTAGTGCTAATGTCCCACTTGGCCAGGTTTTGCTGTGGACAAGCCAGAGTGCTGCAGTTTCTCTGCAGCCAACACACACAACTGTCCTCCCTGGTGGGGAGGGAGGGACTGGAGGGTGGAATAGCAGAAGCTGTAAAGTGTCAGGGCTGCTTCTGCCTTGAATATCTTGCATTTACCCTACAACCCCAGGATGTGAATAAGTTTCATACCTTAAAGCTTTACTTGCTCCAGTGAGCCTGGGTGCCAGCTGGCAGGAGCAAAGCTGCCTCCGGTTTCAGCATGGGTTCACTGTGTACCACACAGGGCTGCTACAGCCCACCCAGGGCTTCAGCCTTCCTTGCTTCCTATCATCCTGGAGATGAGTACTTGCCTGTTCAACATGTCCAAGAAAAGGCACTTCCCTGTTCCTCTCTCACCAAAGACAATCATTTCCCTCCTGACTTGATATAGAGGACGGCTGCTCTTCTACCAACCTTCCCCATTGCCAAGCCAGCCTAGGACAGCAGACTCCAAACACACACTGTAGCACACACCCATGAACAGTAGGATGGTGTGTTCACAGGATAGCCTTTCCAGGGCTTTCACTTTGAGGTCAGGACCATCCAGAGCTGGAGCTCTCTGCCAGCATCTCAGGAGTAAACCCACCAGACCCAGCACCAAGAGCCATCTTTCCTCCACAACCAGGGCATGGAAAAAACTTCTGCAGATCAAAGCAGTATTTATTCACCAAAAGGGGCCCTTTAAACAGAGCTGAGAGCTTTGTCACTCTGCCTGACCTTGTTTTATTCCTTCCTTGCGTGTTCTGGGAAGATTCTTCCAACCCAAACCTCTCTGCTAACTGGGCAGAATGAACCATGCCCTTGTTGCCCAGCGGTGATGGTGCTCCCCTGGCTTTAAACCCAGGCATTTGATGCTGGGTTTCCCCCAGCCCTGCAGAGACCCCCAGTGGGAGCCAGGTGATGGGGCACTTGAACACTGGAACAGGTTGCCCAGGGAGGTGGTTGAGGCCCCATCCCTGGAGGCATTCAGGGTGAGGCTAGACAAGGTTCTGAGCAACCTGATTTAGTTGGGGATGTCCCTGCTCACTATAGGGGGGTTGAACTGGATGACCTCTGGAGGTCCCTTCAAACCCAGATGATTCTATGATTCTCCAGTTGAAGAGCTCTCTGCCCATTCCTTTGGGGGTGCTGGATGCTTGCAAACTGCCACCATCACCATTTCCTTCACCTCTTTCTCACAGCCTCTGATTTAATGCCACATCCCTGGGCAAGGCCCTGGAGGTGCTTCACTCTCTCTTTATTTCCTCCAAATTAACTGAACATGAAACATTTCCTTTCAAGAACAAAAATGTCAGGTGGAAGGAAAAGTCATACTTTTACACTCTTTGGAGAAAGATCTCACAAACCCTTAATCCCCTTTTCCTCCCTTCCCATGTATCATTGAGCCACCTATCACCGAGGGGAGAAAAGTGCAAGCACAAATGTAACGAGCAGCAGTGCTAGCAAGCACAGACAATTAGCACCACCCTCAGGGAGTAACATCTCTGGAAAGCTCCATACTCACCATCTCACCTGGACAGGGCTGGTGGATTTGCCTGGGGAGGACAGCTCCTGCCAGACCCTTGTCCCGTTCACCCCACCCTGGCAAGAGTGAGTGGTCCAACGTGCTGGGGCTCTGCAGCATCTGGGATGTGCAAACTCCCAGCTCTGCTGAAAGGAATAATTTCTCCCCCTGCTCTTGGCACGGTGTGCTATGCTCAAACACACTTCAAAGAGGCTGCTCTGTGGTAAGAATGTTTCAAGAAATAATATATTTCCATATGTTATTCCAATAGTATAGGCTGTGGGACTCTCCTTGTGGACTATTTGCCTTTCTTTGCTCCTATTACATATAAAAAAAATTCTATTAGCAAGCCCTCAGGGATGGCAGGCCATGCCCTTACCCTGCAGCATCCCAGCAGGTCCTCCTCTTCTGCAGATCTGCTCTGTGCACCTTAATACTTCCCCTGAGAGGAAGGTGCAGGTAGGTAAGAAGCTTTTTGCTTAAAGGCAGTGAAGGCTCCTTGATTTTTCATCTCCTTGACTTTTTCATCTTAAGAGCAAACAGCACCTACCCTATACCCTTTCTATATGAAGGTAATTGGCCATTATCCTTTCTGTAAAAGTATAAATTCTAACTCATGGAATAAGGAAATGGTTATTGCTGCTGAAAGTGTGTGTCATGTCCATCTCAACAACGACATACGGTGACCCCAACGTGATTCAAACACACAGCCAATTACCTTCATACAGAAAGGGCAATGACCAACCAGTAAGTGACACCTTCATACACAAAGTATACTGATGAAGTGACACTTTCATATGCAAAGGATACTGATCAATTAAGAACTAACACTTAATAGAGAAAAACAACTACCATAAATGTGATTAAAAACAGTGCACTTCAAAGACATGTGAATGTGATAAGACTGATGCTGTCAGCTGTGACTGATGCTGTGAGCATGCTAAGACTGTGTAGGGTGTCAAGGCCTCTGTGTACCAGCTGCAAAACTGCTAGCTGACTCCTACTTTCTCTCTCAGGCTATCTACCTTCTTTCTTGTGAGAAACTGACCTCTGCTTTGTCTAGTTTCTCTCCTGTAGGAACTGGCATTTGTGGCCTGCAATGACATACCACACCTACTGGGCAACTCCAGCACAACACTCAGAGACTTTTCCTTAGGGATATTACTAGGGAACTTCCCAACATGGTGC